>JAQGBT010001024.1:0-37343 GCA_034698585.1 Disparrhopalites patrizii | reverse complement strand
AAAGAGAGGAATAGAGAGATAGAAGAAGAGAAAGAGAGGAATAGAGAGATAGAAGAAGAGAAAGAGAGGAATAGAGAAAAAAGAGAGAAAGAGGAAGAGAAAGGAAGAGAGAGAGAAGAAGGGAAAGGAAGAGAGAAAAAGAGAGATAGGAAGAGAAAGGGAGGAATAGAGAGAGAAGAAGAAAGGGAGAGAGGCAAAGAAACAGCAGAAGCGAAAGAAAGAGAGGAAAAAAGAGAACAAGAGAAATGTAAAAAACAAAAGAAAGAGAGAGAAGAAGAGAAAGAGAGAGAAGAAGAGAAAGAGAGAGAAGAAGAAGAGAAAGAGAGAGAAGAAGAAGGGAAAGAGAGAGAAGAAGAAGAGAAAGAGAGAGAAGAAGAAGAAAAAGAGAGAGAAGAAGAAGAAAAAGAGAGAGAAGAAGAAGAGAAAGAGAGAGAAGAAGAAGAGAAAGAGAGAGAGAAGAAGAGAAATGGAAGAAGGAGAGAGGGGGGAAGAGAGGGAGAGAGAAGAAGAAGAAGAGAAATAGAAAAAGGAGCGAGAGAGAGAGAGAGAGAATAAGAGAGGGAGAGGGAGAAATAAGAAGAGAAAGAGAGAGAAGCAGAAGAGAAAGAGAGAGAGAGATAGAAGAGAAAGAGAGAGAGAGAAGAGAGAGAGAGAGAGAGAAGAAGAAGAGAAATAGAAGAAGGAAAGAAAGAGAGAGAGAAAGAAGAAGAGAAAGAGAGAGAGAGAAGAAGAAGAGAAAGAAATAGAGGCCTATAAAGTGGGAGGAAAGATTGGAAGAATAGGAAGAAATGTGAGAATGAAGTACAGTAAGAGAGGCACACCGAAGCGTAGAAAATAAGCGAGAAAAGCCAGTGGGAATAAGTACAGGAAAGAGTGATTGTGTGAGGAAAAGCGAGAGAGCGCAAGATTGAGCGAAGAAGTAGAGAGAGACAAGAAAGAAAAAGCTTTTTATCCACGAAAGGTACATGTGCAAGTATGGTGCAAAAGCTAACCCCAGCTTTTTCTGCAGTCTGCGTACACCTGCTGAATCCCAAAAGATGTTTTATTACATCGTGCATGTCTCTCTCTCTCTTTCCCTCTCTCTTCGTCTCGTCTCGTCTTTCTCTCTCTCCTGCTCTCTCTTTCTGACCATGACTGTATAGAAGTTAGGTATTAATAACTTTTTACGGATTTTATCGCACTTCCATGCCCCTCGTCTCCATCCGATTCCACGGTTCCATCCTCCCCGGGTTTTAGTACTTTCAGAGGCACGTGTAAGCCTTTCCAAAGGTTTCCGGGGTAAAAAAAAATACTTAATCCATAAGGAAATTAATGGTATTAAAAAACATTATATCTTGATTATCATCTATCAAGCCCTTCCTTTTTGGATGAATATGTTCAAAACAAAAGGATTTACTATAAATGTGTCCGGATAATAAAACAGTAAACCCGAAAGTATCCATGCCCTTAGTTTGCCGGTGGACTTCCTGGAAGAAGCTCTCCAGGAAATAATCCCGGGCTTTAGTTGGTCCTGGTATAATAAGTTATTTCCCGGTGAGCAAAGGATCTCTCCTGATTTTCCCGAAATGTCTTGTTTACCCACGAAAAAAGTATTTGGCTGTTTTTAAATATATTGGTTTATTTTTTATTTTTGAACAAAGAATCCTACGATGCCTTAGCCACACGATCAATTTCAGGGTCTGCATGGGGAATGTCAATGCACTTTGTACAATTAGATATTGTGGGAACTTGTGGCTGGAAAAAACAGGGCGGTAGTTTATTATTTTATTTTATTTTTTATTTTTTATTTGTTTCCAGGAGTGGAAAAGTGAAGGGGATCGAAAGGTTCCTTGGAGCCGTGGAGGCCGTTGAGAGCAGCTTGATGGAAGTTACTTCGGGTCAGGCCAAATACGAGCACCAACATCGATCAATCGTCTGGCGGATCCCAAGACTTCCTAAAGAAGGACAAGGTAAAGTACAGGGAATACAAAAGAAATTGCAAAAAAAAATATTTTTTTATATTTTGAATCTCTACTTGGACAACGAAAATCAATTCCCTTTTCCTTTTCTTGTCGTTTTTTTTTTTGGCTGGATTTCCTTGCCATTTCATTTATTTGTACGGAGTTTATAGAGTAGAATAACAATGAAGATCATACAACTCGTTGGAAGCCGTTAGAGGGATTCCGTTTTTTTGTGGTGTTTCTCAATGTCTTAAAATGTCTCCGTTTTTTTTTTTTTTTGAACGTCAAATAACTCTTGTTTCTTGGTGTCTTAATAATTTCGCGGAAAATATTTGGCTTTGTTCTGAAATGCATTTTTTCTGTAGGGTATTTGTCGGGAATATATATTTTTTTAGTATATAGTTTTCCATGCATATTGTCTGAAATGCGTTGCGTTCTGTTCTGAGTATGTACATTTTTGCCCTGCTATTGCATTGTGAATATAATTTGTTATAACTACACTTATATCCCACTGTGTCTTTGTGTGGTGAATGTAATTTGTCCCAATATGTCCAAATTTGTCTAGTATTCACAAAGAATCCAAATTATAGTCAAAATTTCAGTACGTCCCCAAGTGTCTATCTTCACATATCTAGGCATGTCCAAGTGTGTCAATATGTCCAAGTGAATAACAAATATGTCCGTGGACATACAATTATGTACAGGTGTCCAAATATGTGCAGGTGTCTAAGTGTGTCCAAGTATCTAAACATGCATGAGTATCTTCCAAAATATGTCCAATTGTCTGTCTAAATAGGTCCAAATATCTGCCTAAATATGTCCACATATACGATTTTATCCAAGTATATACACGTAGGGATGTGACCGTGTATTTATATATTTTTCAAGTATCTTCCTAAATATGCCCGTGCTAATAAATCTGTCCAAGTGCCTAAATATGTCTATCTGCCTGCATATGTCCATGTATCTGCCTAAATGCGTTCAAGTATCTATATAAATATATCCGCGTACATAAATATGTCCAAGTGCTTAAATATGTCCGTGCTAGTAAATCTGTCCAAATGTCTAAATATGTCTGTCCATCTAAACAACTACTAAACATGTCCATGTATCTGCCTAAATAAGTTCAAGTATCTATCTAAATATATCCGCGTGTATAAATCTGTCCTAGTGCTTAAATATGTCCATCCTAGTAAATCTGTCCAAGTGTCTAAATATGTCTACCTAAATATGCCCATGCAACTGCCTAATTAGGTGGAAATATTTATCTTAATATGTCCGCGTATATAAATTTTTCCAAGTATTTAAATATGTCCAACTAGTTCAAATGTTCTCAATACGTGAAAATCTGTCAAATTGAATATGTCCACGTGGTAAATATGTCCAACTGATGTAAATGCTCCCAAATATGGGAGAAATTGTCCAACCTGGTCTAAAGTCTAAAAAGAATCCAGAATGTTTAAACATGTCCAAAAATGTGGAAAAAAATTCCATTACCAAAAATGTCTAAATATGTCTGAACTGTCTATAATTCCAGGTGCTTACACCACTCACTCCTTCTTCTGCCACATCCAGCTGCAGGCACATGAGCAGCTGCCGGACAATTTGTCCCGTTACTGCTACGTGGAGTTCAACATGCCGCACACGACCGTGTCGCACACGGTGTGCCGGTCCATCGCCGTGCCGTCGTGTGACGAGCCCCCGGAGAAATGTGTCCGTTATTTGTCCAGACATGAGTACGTCGTGGAGATTGAGCACACTCAAGGCTTCGAGCCGGCCACGTACAACCTGGCTGCAACGGTGAGCAAGAAGGAGGAGCCCGCCCCGGCTGAGCCCGCCGCAGATCCGACTGATAGTTGGTTCCCGCCGGAGAAACCGAAAAATGATGATGATTCTGATTTCTCTGACTAAAAAAAAAAAAAAATCTATATATAATACCAGATTTACCAAAAAATAATATCCACTATATCCACACATTCATATTACAAATATGAATCGAATAAAAATGCATCTACTATAAAAGTTAGAGTAGAAAAAAAAATTTACACATAAAAAGTCAAATTCAGAACAATCATAAAAAAAAAAGATTGAGTAAAAATTACTACAGAGAAAGATACATATGGTAGTGGACGCAATTATGTATAGATGTATGTTGTAAGATTGTAGATGAAAATCCTTTTTGAAAAAAGGAACCTCTTTAGAAGGGATTAATTCTATTTAAAAAAAAAATCCAGGATAAAATAAAGAAATGGAATCTTCCGTAAGCTTTATGGTGAATCGGGAATCAAAGGGGGAAATTTCGGGGGGTATTTATGAATTGTTTGTTTGTTTTTCGCATTTACGACCCGATAATTGGATTAACAATCTACATTAAAAATAATATATTCGTTTCCTAATCATTTTTTCTATTGTGTGGCGTTGAAATGTATAAAATTTCCCCGGGATTAATTTGGGACTGACACATTTAGCATTTGATTTTAATATTTTAGTAAAACGTTTTCAAAGTGTGTTGTTTATATTTTTAAAATACTTTACAAACATTTGATTCTCGACCCACCATAAAATCTTACAGGGAGGATGAATAAAGGAGGGCAATGAATCTCAATTTAAGTGTAAGGAGGCGAGAAAATGGACAGAACACAAAGTAGTCACAAGTATTAGTGGAGTGTGGGCAAAAATAATCAATAATTACTAAGAAAAATAATTACATTAAATTTAGTACGTACAAAATAGATTAAACTGCGTGTGTAAAGCGTATATGTATGTAGTCAATTTGAATCTCAGGCTTCCACAGAGCATTATTTGATTGAATTATTCACCTTTTCTGGACAAAGATTAAAGGTATCCGTAAAAGGGAAAAATGGGCCTTAGTTTGATCAAACTTCCTGTCATTACATTTCCTTGAAAAAATGAAGACGAAATTCGAATCGAAACAGTTTTACGATTGCAAAGCAGATTTGTCTTTCGGAAATTCAAAAATAACAATAAAATAGGAAGACAATTCTGGAAGAAATAGAAAAAAGTCTCAGAGAAAACCGTAAAGGGTTATTCAGTCACTAAAATGGATTTTTTCGGGTCATGCGCTGATTATTGAGTGTAAATTAAATTTTTAAATTATTCATTTACAATATTTAAAGGTACGTGCAAGATCATTGATTATAAACAGCTACATTTTTAATCCGTTTAAAAATCCTCAGCATCCTTCCTTTAACTTCTAATTTAATTTCTTTTCTTTAATCGAAATGAAAGCATAATGTTTCTATACAAATTTGTGTTGAATACAAACACTGATTTTGGACATTAATTTTATTAAGAATTTTTCACTTTTGATTTAATATGCGTTTATTCATTAAGTTTTTCAAGTCCGATTTATCTCCAAACGATTCCCTCTTGTTTGGAAGAGAAATTTCACGAGCAAAAATGCCTGTGAAAAATGTGTGTAAGAATGTGTGTTCAGTGTGCAAAAAAAAAAATTCGCTTTCTCTACTCAGCCTCTTCGAAAGGGAAATGTCTGGTATTGGATTCATCGATGCGGACTTTCCTGATCCTCCACTCTTCGATCTAAAATTCTTCGATCTAAAACTCTTCGATCTTGTACGTGTTATTATATTTCTAAATGTACGATCAAAGCACAAATGTGGGTGTGTTGCATTTCCTCTTGGTGTTTATGTGAAAACGTGTAAAATATACATTTTTATTTTGTAGATGTATATAATATATATATAAAAATAGTGAAAAAAAAATTATTTTCATTTCAACCATTCTCAAAGCAGGTTGACCTCCTCCTGACCCTCGTTTCACAATCAACGAAGCTGAAAAGTTGTAAAATTTTTACCGAGTGTGAATACATTCATAGTTAGACAAATACTGGTTAGTAAAGCTAATGGCAAAAAAAAAAATCCTACAAAATTAAAAATGCGTGTAACGCCTAACAGGTTTTTCTCCAACGAATGTAAATACACATTAAATGTTATATGATAGTTGTTAGCCCTAATTTTTAACCTTTTGGTGTAAGGGATGTACAAATTATACATGTCAAAAATGTATAATTGTAGACAATTTTTTGATCCTATTATATGTAGTTATTAATAAGAACAAAAACAAAATGCAGGTTTTAGCGACACAACTGAATTTCGTCCGCAGACAAGGAGAAGTGTCGAGAGGTTGTAGAAAAAATGCTCCTCCACCCTTTTTGGCGTAGTGAACATTTTTTTCTCACACAAAAACCCCCCGCCGCATTCTTACGTCTGTTGGACTTGTACATTATTAATTATTGTATACATGTATTTTTGAGTATATTTCATTGTTGTTATTCTTGTTGTCGTCAACGTTATTGTGAGCCTTTTTCGTACCTCTATAGAAAAATAACTCTGCTGTCTGTGAATGCCTTTCTCTCTACTCGTAAAAACTTACGGTATAAATGGAATGTAATATTCCATGTATCTCTAAGCTCATCATTGTCTTGTGGTGTCTCCTAAAAGCTCTCTTTCAATCTCTACAGAACTTTTCCTCCTTCTCTATAGAAAAGTGTTAATCCAACTAAAAATGTGCCTATCTCGAAGAATTTGGATCTAAACTTTTTTTTTAATTGGATTTGTGTTACGTGAAATGGACTTTCCCAGTGTGATCGTGCTTTTGTGTTGCTTTTACCAATGTTTGAAACTATCTTCGTTATGGAAATTTTGAATGTGTAAAAGCTCCTTTCCATGTCTATTTTGTGCTATGTGAAAGCCATTGAAAGTGGAAAGTGAAAGCAGATGCAACCGCCTGCAGTGAAGGACTTTCTCCGTGTTTTGCTTTCACCATTTAATTAACGGATTTAATTGTAATGGATTTCCACCGTATAATTATTTCGGTGTCCCAGCAATTGCTTTCCTCCTGTGTAGGTGAATGTCGTTGTAACTTTAATGGCTTTCTCTCGTCACATTTTCTGGCTTTCTCTACTTTCTCCTTTCGATTTTTTAATCCTTTTGCAGGTGCTTATTTCAATTTGTCGACTTTCTGTGTTGATTTTCCCAGCTTTCTACACTTTCGTTTTTAAATAAATGGAGTTTTGTCTGATTTTATTTATTTATTCAGCTATCTTCACTTTCTCCTTTCCATTTTTGGAGTTTTTCCATTATATTGGTTTCACTTTTTTCTACATTCTCTACTTTCTCTTTCCAAATTTCCTGACTTTCTCTCTATTTTCCTAAATTTCTCTCCAGTTTTGTGGCTTTCTCCATGTTCATATTTGTCCATTTGCCGTCACTTTCTCGTCACTAAAACTTTCTTTTAAACTTTCTCCACTTTCTCTTTACAAAATTCTGACTACACGTCTACTATCAAGCTTTCTTTCCCACCTTTCCTAGCTGCTCACCAATATAGATGAACACTTTCTATGATGCATAGTTGTGTAATAGAAGCACAGATAGTTGCTTGTCACTATTGTATGTATATTAAATAGACAAAGCATATATTTTTGTAAACAAAACAATGCACAAATGTATGTAAGGATCACTCAAAATTATTAATTTTTTGTGGTGGCTTCAACTTTTTAAATGAGCGGGTGATGATTTTTTTATCCTACAAATTGAGATATTTTCATTTATATACATAAGTTACATTTATATACTTGCTAATGTTTAATGTCAGCCTATAAGCTGTAAGCAAATGAACCCATTGGTCTTCATCGGGTAAAATTACGTGATGAGAAAATACTGCGGACATCTACTGTACTTATGTATTAGGTTATACGCCGGTGTTTGCACGCCCGTATACATGTAACGTATGTATGACTATACTAAACTAATGCGGGAATGATCCATCAATGTCGGAATTTGTGTAAGAACTACAAATATTTTCTGACGTGAGGGAATTTTCTCCAGTGAGAAATATCAAGATTAATTATATGAAATCTGCCCTTTTTTCTGCAAGTGTAATTGAGACAAAGATTCCAAAATGTCGGCATGACATTTCTCCCCTTCGTGGAGCTCCAATGTGGTAATGTTTGGACGCTCATTAATCTTCATAATCTTGACGTTTGACGTAGCCAATTATTTTTGGTCAAGAACCGGAAATTTCGATTTCTTGGCTGGATCTAAATTGGTACGTCAACGCCCAGTCATTGATACATTTTTCACTATTTTCTATTTCTTATTTAAGGAATGATTTCTTATTCGGTCCTTTTTTTGGTTCTGAAAATGTGTTATGAAATTTTGTTATTAAAACAAAATTTGTATCTGGACAAAACCGTCATTTTTTCCATTTAACTTTGAAAAATATCTAGTAAATCCCACAATTAACTATGAAAATTATGCGGATCCATTTAATATTATTTTTTGAATTATGAGTTCAATTATTTAAAAATTAAGCGAGCGTGTTCAAAGACGTTTTTAAGCTTGTCACACATCGATTTAAAATCTATGTGATTGTTTCCCAAATTATTTTTAAACAAGATAAATTTAAACAGGGATTTTTAATTCTTTTTGAAAATAAAAATCTATTGCCTACAAATTCCAAAGAGTTGTACCAACCACTGAAAAGCGGTAAATTTGATGCAAAAGCGGATGACTGCCAGGTGTTGTATAGTTGGTTCCAGAATGGAATGCATTGTATAAAAAATAGGGATTATCTTAGTATATAATACCTAGTTGAATATAATTATGTACTGTTGACAATGTCAACAAAACTGACAAAAATAATGGGTAGATATAACATACATGTGACAGTGGTATCCAGAGGAATTCTTTGGAATTGTCCCAGGAAACCCTTCACATTGTTGCTGTACATAAAGATAATAATAAATATAATTACTTTACAAACTATAAAAATTAGTCTCCTCTCTGTGTTGTTTGGTGGGAGAGTTCAAAAAACTATTTTTCAAATTGTAAAAAAAAAAAAGAAAATCAAAGTATATATTTAATGTTAAGGGAAGACAGTGCTGACATTATGGAATCACATCGAGTCCCTCCAGTGATTTTTTCTCTCTAATGGGATTCCCCAAGGGAGAAATGTCGGGAGGTGTGCTCATGTGATTCATAACCAAAGTATTCTGTCTAGGCAGCAATACACCAAAGAGGTTGTGAATGGGCTTTTAGCATGGCTTGTATGACCTAGCCTCTCCAGGGAAGGTTCATTTTGTATTATTATGAGAAGATTTTTCTTCTACTTCAATGTACAAATGGAGCCCTGCCTGGAGATTGTTACTATTACAGCCGTCTAAAATTTGCCAAAAGTCAATTTGTTATGTGTGCGTGTGGGTCATTGTGAATTGTGTGAGAGGAATTTCATTCGGCTTTTTCTTGTATTATATCCTCCTCTTTTTTTTTTGCACGCCATTAATTTTGATGTCAGTGCCCATTATTTCCCTTTTGTGGTGTAATTTGCTCGGACTTTCACCGTCCTTTCACCTGGATTTATTCTCACTGCAGGAGCCTGCGGTAAATGTGGGTATGGATGACTAAATGTTATTAATAGCCACTATAATTATCTCGGGTGTAATGCGTATCATTTCCTTTAATTACAAAGGGTAAAAAGGTGAGCTTCACCCTACTAAAAAATTATTTCAGCCACATGGATAATTTGTTTCCATTAATTCAAACTGACGGAATTTCCCCCTTTTCTTTGGAGCCTTTGTTTAACGTGTGTATGAGAGGGAATGAATGGGCATGAATGTGATTTGAGGTATATGTGTGATATTTTGTGTGGTGATTAATGATATTCATTATTAATAATTATTTATGATCAATGTCCAAAAGGAAACTTATGGGGAAATTGCCATAGCGGTGATGATCCTTGGTTCTTCTTGGTCCGTGTATCGACATTGTGCCATATGTCAAATGTCTATAATGTACATAGGTAATGTATCTCTATATTAGACTAAAATGTGTTGAATTAGTGTTAATTAATAGGGTACTAATTAAAATCTTTAATCCACGCTCTACTACGTCTCAGATTATTCCTAAGGAGTGTGATTTGGATGGAGAGAACTTGTTTTATTTTTTTGTGAACGAAAATTTTTGCAAAAAAATGAACAATTCCTCACGAAAATCCCTCGGGGCAAAACAGTCACTGATATTAATTAATGTACATATTGTGCTAATGATAATTAGTTCTATACCTTTATAATCTAGGATTTATCCATGGCTTATGAGCGTGACTGACGTTTTAAGGACGAGAAGTATGCATTTACGTGTGTCATATGTGTGCTTTATAATTCTGTGTTAATTTTCTTCGGATTGAGGGATTTTTGGTGAATTTTCATTTTATTCTAGAATCAATATCCAATTGATATGCTGGAATTAATTTATTTTAATTCGGGATGTTGTAAAGAATTTATTCGGATTCTGGATTTTTAATTATTTTGCTTTACTTCGAACATTTATTAGACTAAATAATTCACTTTATTCTGGAGATTATTAATTTGTCCAGAGGCAAAACGCCGTCAAAAGTTATTTTGGTAGAATTTTGTATTGAAAATCTTTTGAATTTTTACATTAGTAATAGCGATTTCTTCCAATTAATTTGTTTTGTGTTTCGCCAATACTGAAATAACACAAATTAATTTTTTAAATAATCTTTACGCATTCCCCGAAAAAATCTGGAGTATATCCATCAAAAGTGACTATAGAAAACTCTTCTCTAAGGCTGACTAAACTGTCTTTAAACAACCATTAAAACTGAAAAATATATGTGTGCATTAAAATGAGAATTGGATTCGTGAGGTGTGGAAATAATTGATGTTTATAACTGATTACAATTGCTATGATTTTAATTAAGAAGGTATTTACGAAAACCTGCAAATTGTCATTATTTTTGGAAGCTCTGAGCAGAAAAATATCATCTGTAAAAACGTTTACATAGCAAAAAATTACGTAAATAACCCTCGGGAAATCCCCTGAAAGCATTCAGTATAATATGGAAGGAGAGGAAGAAAAAAAAGCTATTTATTTATTAAGATTAGGAATTTATAAGGAAAGACAAAGGATCAAATTTGAAAAAAAAACATTAATAATTTCAAACATACATACCTTTTGAATGCTAGCAAAGGAGGCTTGGGATTTAAAAAAAAAGAATTGGCTTACAAATATGTGTAAATAATATTTTGACGTGAAAAAAATATATTTCAAATAATTACATGTATAAGGTAGTTGGAGAGGAATTTACCAAATTCCGGACATGGAAAAAAAGTGTAGTAGCAATACTAATGTGTATACATATGCAATAGTAACATATTTAATGTTTGAAGCAATTGTTTAAAATATAAAAAGATGGTGAAGGAGAAGAAATAACAAATAATGGAAATTGTACAATAAAAAAAAGAATTCAATATTAATTGTCAAATAATACTGAAATTGATACCGTCAACAATGTAAAAAACTAACAATTTATTGTTCTGCAAAGAAAACAGTGTAAAATAGGAGAAAAGGTCGGTATTATCCCCCTCAAGGAAAAAGCAGGACGTGAACATAAAAAAAAATTAAAAAATTCCCCGTAAAATAGTCGGTGCCCCCAAAAATGGTAAAAAAAATATAGTAAAAAAGAATTGCTATTTGAAAAAAAGCACATACCAATTGCAAAAAATGTAGACCTTAAATAGAGAAAAAAAAGGGAAAGGATATGAAAATGTAGCAAACAAAAACATTTTAGAAATGTTAGTATATATATGTGTATATTAAATATAATAAATTTTTGAGTTCCAATTTTCTCTTTGGGTTCAATCAATTTTCTCGTTTGGTGACCCACAACTTTCTCCTTGGAACTTGTCTCCGTATATATTTATTTTTCTTAATATTATATATATGGAGAAATAAGGGAAGAGGTTGGGAGTCTTGTTGAGGCCGGCCAAACTGCAAGGAGTGCAATCTAGTCAGACATAAAAGATTATATATAAAAAAAATTATATATATTCGAAATTGTACATACAAAACAAATATCTAATTTTAATGAAGCATATATATATATACAAATGAAGCATATATGTACTTACACACAATACATTTAAAATAATTGTAAAATATATTTAAAAGAAATGTGTGTGTTATTTATTAAGTTATTGTGAGTCGACGTTGATTCTGTAAAACTTATATTACATGAAAATAATAAAAAAAAATCATGTTTTGTCTTATATATCGTATATATACATATGTACCCAAAAGGGAATATTGTACATGACGCAGATTATTTATGTGAGTTTTCACGTGTAAAGTAGTAGAAAAGGAAATAGTTTTATAGTAATTGTAATTTATTAAATTATTACAAATACATTGAGTGTATTCATTCCTCAATAAGTTCCTTGATCCTTTGTATGATTATTACAACTCTTATTTGTAGCAATTGATATTTATTGTTATTGCAGTTATTATTGTACTGTATGTCAAAAGACGATGGATTTGAATAAAAGCAGTGTGTACAGAATATTCCGAGGTGTTCTCGTTTCAATTTTTACTTGTCATCCGATCATTCCTGGAGCTATGTAAAATAATTTAATTATTTTAACTGCAACTGATTTGAGAGATTTCATCATAACGAAATTTGATTTCCAGGGGATTTCCTAAACAAACCCAAAGAAAAATTTATTAATATTTCGTGAACGCCACAAAACCATTCAAAGGCATTACGGCTACATTCATATTCCTTCCAAAATATTTCCAATATCTATAAATTATTATACTTTACATGAAAATATGATCGGTTAATTTATTTATGTATGCCAATGTCTAGTCGGATTCATGAAACCTGATTTCCAAATTGCTTAAAAAATTGCAGGGTGCATCAGCATGATTAACTGACAGCGATTCTTTGTAGAAAATAAATAGAAAAAGAGGAAGGCAGATGATAAAAATAATTGGGTGCATAAATAATTACACTAGTGCATGTACGAATATACCTGGATGAGCGCACCATTTTTTAATAGTATATTGTCCAGTTTTTTGGAATGTTTACTTAATATGACAGATGTCTAAAAATCATCAGATTGGTAGGAGAGAATAAAGAAAATCACATTAAAACAATTACTATTGTTTTTATGCCTTACGTATACACGTATGTTATATGTAATTCAATTTCCTGGTTCACACACACGCAAGAAAAAATACTAAGGTTCTAGTCTCAGCGTTTCAAGATGTTTTATTACTAAATTCCAATTCTTACACAGCCACTGAAGTTATGGTATTAATATTACTAAATTTCTAATTATGTTAGTTATGACCAAACCACAAGTGTCTACACTCTCCATTCTATGAAATTTTAGTTTAGATATTAAATTATTTTCTAAATAGTATTGATATTATTACCAATATAATTACATGGTTATCATTAACAGTCTGCACATGACCACAAGCTTCTTTTTTATCCCCAAACATTTAATTTGCTCAACCCATAGAAATCCCGCATGTTAGGCGGAAAAAAAAGATTCTACTTTTGTAAAAGAAATTTACACATACAACGTACATTATGTACAAAGTATCGTAGTTTATACTATTACGACTTCGTTTCCACCGAGAAAGAAGAAAACAGTTGAAAGAAAAGTGGAAGGAAACGTTGGCAAAATTGGAACGTCTTCAAGTTCCCTATACCTATTATTATTACGAGCAAGTACTCACAGATATTTTCATACAATAAAATATAATTGCAAGAAATTTTATGTAGTTTGAAATGAAGATCATTGTACAAATTGAATACACTGTATTAATTGCTCTCAAAAAATATTAAGGAACATACAGATATTAAGGAGCGTATGTTTTAGTACAAGGAAGTAAGGACATGTATAATTTACTTGTAATAATTATTTCGGACGAGTTCATTGTACCGGGTACAGCAGAGAATTGGTTGTGACAAGACTTTTTCTAAAGTAATTTCTTACATCATTATTATTTTTAATGTCTGTGTAATGGAAAAGATGACAAAACACACGGGTACAGAATATAGCACAATTTTCTCCGTTTAACATTATTGTACATTTTAGCATTCTTGACAATCCGAAGTCCTCACTATATACAACTCTGCCTTTCCTTTTCTAATTTATTCACACTCATAGTACACGGGCCCATTCACGCACATTTTACCATCTCTCTTTAGTTTTTATATAGTAACTATGGCATTCCGTATCCCCAGTCCTGTTCATTTTCCGCATACAACTTAAATTGTCACAAATCAACCATATATTTTGCACCCGTTCATATTCCTTTCTGTATACCTTACCAGTGTAAAAACATTGGCTCACAAAAAATAATTACTCTTAAATTTTAAATGTAAGACTTACTTACACTGACCAAAAACAAAAAATGGTATTTGTAATTTAGTACACAGTGCATTTTCCATCCGTTTAGGATTCACCTGTGTAATATGATGGAGTTACAGAGTTACACATTTTTAATCCGAAGTAGAACACATTCATTTAGTTGTAGTGTGTACATCGGAATTACACATAACATTTGTAATTAATTTTGACAATATAGGTAATAACATGTTTATTACACGGTGGAGTATGTAGTAATAACCATTAACATTATTATTACAGTTAAAATAATTATATAAAATTTATATAATTACATTATTAATATTATTCATTTTATTACATACAATAATTGTTAAGCTATAGGAAGCTTTTTTATTTAAGTCTCTCTCTCCTTCTTGACTTTTGAACTATCTTCACCGAGTATGGTTGCTATTTCATTCTGCATAAAAGCCCATGGCACTGTGGAACCGGCCAAGGGACATTTCTCTCCACTCGGGCAATACACCTGAAAGAAAAAAAGGCGACACCATACAGAAGGGTTATAAATTTCCTTTTATCATGCACACTTCCTAATCCTCATTTCGCGTGTGGTGTCTCCTCCCCCGCTTCCTACACTTTACCGCCATAAAAGTTAATAAAACCAGCAGAAAATATAAGCTAACGAGTCAAATGATAAAAATTTGTAAGAAATTGATAAAAATAATTATTGCTTCAGTACAATAAATCCTGAAAGTTTTCGTCATGCCAAAAGTGTTCATTTTGGTAGAAGTAAAAAAAAAAAACAACCAACTCATATAATACATGTTGTAAAAACAAGGCCGGATTGTTCGAATAAAAACATATTACAATAGCTATTCAATTTTTTCCGTCTACTAATACCACTAAAACGAGTACAGCTGAAGTTGCTTCTTTGCAAGAATTTTGAACTTACTTCTGAACCAGCGCCCTGCCTTTTAATTGACTGCCGAGAACAGGGGAAACAAAATTTATGGTTGGGAACAGAAGGACACTGAACAAAGTGAGTATCCTCCAATCTCTCTTGACACAATGTGCATTTCAGAGCATTCGATGCCGAGTCACTGTCAGAACTTGGCGGCGTACTCCCATGCCTCGAGGAGGATCCTGATGGTCGTCGACTCACTGCAAAAATTTACCACAAATAAAATATTGTTATTAATAATCATGAAAACATTTTGTTACAATTTCCTCCATCATAGCATAGTCATTGGTTAGAAATAGACGACAGAAACAGAAACAAGTTGTACACACAGTGAATTAAATTCCTGATTCACTTTACTTGCACAAAAAAAAAACTTGTGGTTTAAAAAAATTTCGAACTATGGATTCTCAAACCGCACGACACGATAATTTTCTATTTACATTACAGTGTAACCGGAATCCATTTAAACGTGCAACGGCAAAATTTGCAAGATGTTACAATCGTGGTTTCGCCTAAGATATCTTTTATTACGGTTATCTCTCCGTCCCAAAAAATTATCTCCGAGACACGTACGACCAATTAAAATTAGGATTTTATCTGTACCAAGAAGAAGAAGAAACAAAGCAGTCATGAATACACACCATTAGTTGTGGTAATGTTTCCTTGTTTAGCATACAAAGTGGCAGTATCAAAAGATGATGTCCTATGAGGCTTGTCTTTGCCCACAGTTAGAACAGCTTCTGCACCAGACGGAAGACTTTCGCCCCTGGAAAGTGGTGGTCGACCGATCGCCGGCTGTTCCTCTAGCACAACCCTATTATTTACATACATACAAAAAAATAAAGGGTTAAACACATCTTCACCAATTATCGTCAATAGTATATTTCTCTTATATATATTATTTTAATGCAGCACACACCATGCAACCTTTCTTTCTATCAGGGAGCACGTGGTAGACCGCAAGCTAAAATATTGTAAGAAACAAAACAAGAAAAATTACACCAGGAAATTTTTTTTTATTCCTGCACATGCATGCAGTGGAAGATATTCATTTGCATAAACGTAAAAAATTGTTATTTTTTCTCTATTAACATCATCTGTATGGAGATTGCCAAATGTTCTCCAAACTTTTTATACTCTTGATAATCATGGTAAAACGAGAATCTAATAATATACATATAATATAAGAATCATCCAAAATGTTGTTTTTTTATCAGGGTGCAGATGAAGCTCATAAAAACAGGAGCAGCTTGATTCATTTGGAGGGTGAACATGGGAAAAAAAAAAGTTCTCCCACAAGCTGTTACTCATATCACGTGCCTGGTAACTATATACATACAACAAAATGCATTTTGTTGTTTTTTTTTTGTTTGGCTCAAGCATAAGTATATACCTTTTGGATTCACTTCCACCTTGATCAGAATCTTCCTCTGACAACCGCTTCAATCCCGTCAGTGTAATGGGTGTTGGGGGCAAGGAATTAGGCCGGCTATGAGATGGTTGCTGGGGCTGAGGTGGCTGAGGCTGTCCTCCAGACGCTTGCTGTTGCTGCTGTTGGCTTTGCGGCTGACCTTGTGATTGTGACTGACTTTGATGCACCTGTTGTTGGGGTATGACCGCCATCAAGCCCGCTCCCGTTCTCATAGGCGGAAACAACAACTGAGAGTTTCCTTCTGCTAAAAAACAACACAATTCATGCTTTTTTTCTTTAACCAGTTCCTTTTTTTTTTTTTTTTTTTGAACCGAAAAAACTCCTACTTCCACTCTGTCAGTTACTACTACACAAACAAATGTGTACACCCGCCTTCTAAATGTATGCGTGTATATACATATACTATATACAGAATACATATATATGTATACCTATATACATATATCAATGTCGCATTACGGCTAAACGCACATACACGAGTTTATTTCCTTCCATAATTCCTCCGCACGTGGGATTTTTTTTTGTACCAAACACCCAACATTTATGGAATCGATATTTTTTTCACAATCCTTTGTTTTTTTGCTGTTGCACTGTACGTAAATACTACCGTTGTACACGCGATCCAAGTTTACTCAAATACACTACCTATACCATTGTGCTATTCCGCATTCGGGCAGTATAAAGGTAATGCCGGGCGTGGACCTTTCCAAATTATCCGCGAAAAAAAAATATAACCCTCCCGTAAATTAGGGTCATAAAACCTGTACACAGTGATAAGCCGCAGACTTTCTGGTTTCCGGGAAAGCTTGAGAAAATCTTTTGTTTATAATTTCCCGAAAATATATTCCTGTTTCCCATCCGGAGCCAGGTAATGAACAGGGGATTTACTTTTACTTGAGGAAAATAAAAATCACTTCGGGAGTCCGTTTGGTTTACGAAAAACCAAACATAATAATTTCGCAAAATATTTTTTACGAATTCTTCCGCAGGCAACGGGATGGATCAGAAAACAATGATAAAATGTTCGTTGCTAGTTAATTCTGCTTTTGTTTCAAACGAATAAATTACCTCTACCTCTCCTTGGTCTCTTCAAATTTCCTTTCAAACACATTCCACTTCTATGAGGATTCTGGGTTGCGTTGAATTTCAAAAATCGACTTTTAACATACAATTCCTGCGATAAACACCATGAATTTCTATTTAAACGTGAAAAAAAAAGAAAAATGTCAAGAACGGAAAGTGTTGATGCGCTACTGATGGCTGTCAAGCAACTGTCCCTGCCAAGGAGATGCTCCAGCACTACTTAAGGGTTCGGAGGACTCCGAACTATTTATGTAGCTTAATATAAACCAGCGGGAAACTAGTATTCTTACTGATTTTAAGTCCCTCACTTTGGTTGTGGTATTTAAGACAGTAAAAACGACTGTGTATGCAGTATGCAATAAATAAAAAAAACACATTCCAGGATCAGAAAGTAGTACATATGATCAGAAAGTCCCTCTTAAGGGTCCTGTCATTAAAGGGACATTTATTGCTATTGCTCAACCTGTCCTAAGATGGGATTTACAGATTTCTCCAAGGACATTCTCAATCCTCCCGAAAGCAAGTCTTTCCCCATGAACTCTTCCGTTAAAATAATGTTTAAACTCATACATTTAGTATTCTCGTCCTTTCCTAAAGGACAAAATTCTCGTCTTCCAACAGCACACGAAGGTCCCGTGGAGAGCATTTCTACCAATTATACCCGCACATATGATGCAATTACGTACATTTCTCTCCACGTCATGACTGCACCCTCTGCATGAAAAAAAAATATTTGCATTCATTTTCCCACCAGTGATAATTACTAGGTACACCCCAGGAAAAAAAAAATGCAATCTCCGGTATAAAGTAGGTATATTTATTATGCACCAACTACGTATACAATGGTACACCGGAGGCAAACAAAAAATGCAAACAATTACATCATATATGTGTCTCTCTTCACCTTTGCCGCACGTGACACTTTCAAAACCTAATACATATACCATACAGGCCACGTAAAACTTTTGATTGAGCTCTCATTCAATCTTGATATCCCGCATCAAAAGTACACACATTACATTAGGTTCGATGATAACAAATGTCATAAATCCAAAGCACGCTTGGACAATTACAGTGATTATCACCCTCAACCCCTTCACTCCCGGCCCGTTTCATTTCCCCTGAATTATACATAATAGACCACTCCCACCGTCACAATGCGATTAGAAAGGGAAGAAGTTGTCCCATTAAGATTCCTTCCTCTAACAATTCCTCGTCCAAAAACTGTCAAAAGTCAACTTATGCGAGAGAGAAAGAGTCAGAGAGAGAGAGAGAGAGAGAGCGAGAGAGAGAGAGAAGAAAGGGAGGAATAGGAAAACCTCTTAGTTTTTATAATTCTCGAGTCCCTGTCACATGCCAGAAAAATAATAATCCACGAAGAAATTGCCGGTCACACGGAGCATTATCGACCACGAAAAGTGATAGTTTTTCTTTGTTATACTGATATTTATTTTTACCTTACACTATAAAGGAGACGATCACGTCAAACCGACATTTCATGCATTTTCAATCTTCATGCGGAGCCAAGGTTTTTTTTTTTCTCCATGCGATTATATTATTGCGTCTAGGGATATGTGCACACTGTACAGGTTGCAGTACTTAAATTATTACTTAAGAAAACCCACAGTATTAAAGGCTTTTATTGCAGCCACTGATTACGTGTGGGTTTAGTGTGCAATATCTCCGTCACGTTATAACGTGGGGCTCAATGCTAATAATAATCCTCGGATTCTCTGGTTGGCTAAGAAAGAGAGAGAGAGAGAGAGACTGAGTGAGAGAGAAAAAATAAGAAAAAATAATAACGGGGACCTAGTACGAACAAAGGTGCCCACATGGCTTTTTTTCACAATTTTTTCGTTCTTTCTTATATTATATACCAGAATTCTTAATGAAAATAACAGTGAAACCCCCAAAAACACAAGGAATGGAGGTTAGCCATGCAATTGAAGTATGACGGTGCCATTGTATAAGGTTACATCTACACACGCCTGACTACTATTACTCTTACCCCCAAAAGACCTACTGCTGAGGATAAAAAAGAAAAAAATCTACACTATAGACAGACTCCTAGAAGATATGGGAGAAAAATGTGGGAGAAAATACACATGCAATAATAACACACATGAAAATCCAAAAAATCCTCTTCTACGGATTTCGACACGTAACAAAAAAAAAGTCACCTTTTTTTTCGGGGAGTTACTATATATACCTTAAAAATAACGAAGAAAACGAATGGAAAAAAAAACTACATATGTATAGGAGAAGAACAAAAAAAAAACAGAATCGCATGTGTGCAGTTCATGTTGACCCTCCCTCTTTCTGGTCTTCTCCATTCTCCTTTACCTCCTCCTCATCCTCCTCCCCCTCTTCCCTCTCATCTTGGCAACTCACTCACACATGCAATCCTCCAATAGAAGTTGGCATGTCACGAGACTTTTTATTTTTTTCATAAAGCCCTCTACTCACGGCTTTCTGAGTCCTTTTATTTATTTCCCTTTCTCTATCTTCCTCTGTGCCTCTCTCCTTCTTTTATATCTCTCTTTCCTACTCCCTTCCTCTCTCTCTCTCTTTCTCTCTCTCTCTCTTGCTCTATCACTTTCTGTCTCTTTTGCTCTATCCCCCCTCTCTTTCTCTTGCTCCATTCCTCTCTCTATTTTGCTCTATCACTCTCTCTTGCTCTCTTTCTTTTGCTCTATTCCTGTCTCTATTTTGATCTATCACTCTCTCTTGCTCTCTTTCTCTTGCTCTATTCCTCTCTCTATTTTGCTCTATCACTCTCTCTTGCTCTATTCGTCTCTCTCTGTCATTCCTCTCTCTTGCTCTATTTCTCTCTCTCTGTCACTCCTCTCTCTTGCTATATTTCTCTCTTTCACTCTGTCACTCCTCTTTCTTGCTTCATTTTCCCCTCCATCTCTTTCTCCGTTTTCATCGCCCTCTTGTTTTCCGTTTTCCTCTTCATCTCTCTCTCCTATTTCTTGCTTTCCCTCTCCTCTCTTTCTCCCTTTCCCTCTCTCTCTCCTCTTTCTTGCTTTCCCTCCTCTCTTTCTCCCTTCTCCCTTTCTCCTTTCCCAAAACTTTGCTTTCCCGCTTTCTCTCGTACCATGTTCCTTCAATACCTCTTTATCCATTTCACTGTTTCTGCTATTCTCGCTCTTTTTTTTTACGATTTTGCATTGTCTCTTTGTCTTTTTCTCCTCCGGATGAATTCAGCCTCCTTTAATCTGTGCGTCTTTTGTTTTCGCTCTCTCTCTCTCTCTTCCTCTCTTTTGCCATGCCTCTCATCCTTTCTCTTTTCTCTGTATCTCTATTCCCCATTCTCTTTTTTGCGCTCGGACTCCCTTTCTTCTAATTCCTCTCTTTATATGCTCGCCCTATATCCATTTCTTTACTCCCGGTTTTTCTGTTTCTCTCTCTCCTGACGCATTTTCCCGTATATACTCTTCTGCACTCTTTCTCTCTCCCCACTATATTTCCCTTTCGTGAGCATAAAACCTTCTCCCAAGCTGCTGCCAGGATGATAATATCCCTTATAAAGGTTCCTCTTTCTATATTTTTATTATATTATACTTTACGCTCCAGTCGAAAACAAAATGTGTGTGCTAGTCTGGGTTTTCGTGTCTGACTATATCTGCGTATGTTGTGTACTAATATGTATGTATATATACGCATGTAGATGTTTCCAGTAAATCATTTTCTTCCCAGTAACCTGTCATCTGTCATGCAAGGTACCAGGAGATTGCATGATGATCATCATGACGGGAGAAAGAGAAATAACATGCATAATGTATACATATACACATTATATCGGAACCTGTACGTCCTGTACAATTGGCTAGTTGAAGAGAATCAAGAGACAAAAAAAAAACTACCACTCGTTGGAAGAACGAAGAGAGAATAACCCCACTCACTCACACACATTTTTCACAGGTAAACTTTTTCTCATGCATGCCAACTATCCCTATCGTGATGAGCGTCGTCGTCATCCTCGTCATCACCATCATCAACAACAACAATAACATCAGCAAAATATTAACAGTATGAATATACAAAAAAAAAAGGTTAACCTCTTGTAACATACTATTACATATACAAGAAGAAAAATAATCTGAATAGAAGTCATACATAGAATGAGTAAAAGTAGTGTGTGTGACATGGAGCCAACATGAAGTTTGCATGCAACATGCACATCAAAAAATTGTGTGTGAGTGTTTTGGTGTGGGGGTTAGGGAAAAAATTGTATGACGATGACTACTATACCACTAGTAATCTACTATGCATGCAGGTGAACATCAATAATAAAATACGACCGAGAACTGTATTTGCACGCACAAAAGCATGCAGAGTAAAATCCTTAATGTTTTTTTCTCTTCCTTTTCCCATATCTAAATCCTTGTCCTCTACCCCTCTCTTTCACCTGGCTATTTCTCTCTCTTATCACCTTTCTTCTCTTCCCCCTCTCCTTTCTCTCTCCCTCTTCTTTCTCCTTTCTTTCTCTCTCTTCTCCCTCTCCTTTCTCTCTCCCTCGCCTTCCTCTCTCTCTTCTTCCTCTCCTTTCTCTCTCTTCTCCCTCTCCTTTCTCTCACTCTCTTCTTCCTCTCCTTTCCCGTTTTATTCTTCTCTCCATTTTCTCTCCCCCTTCCCCCATACCTACTTTTCTATTTCTCCCACATTTCTCCTTGTCCTACCTCGCTTTCCCCGTATTTCTTATATTTGCTGGGCCTCTGTATTTGTTCTCCCATATTATCCAAACCTCGATAAATTGTGACTAATATGGTGAAAAGCACCACCATAAAACACTAATCAATACATGACTATTGGATTTCCATTAGCACAGTAAAATTCCACCTTCCCTTTCTGTCCCCTCCCGGACCCATAATTATCACAAAGTAAGGGGTAAAAGGTATGGGTTGTTTTTATTATTATTTTCAACGGAAATCAGAAGCGTCCACAATACCAATGATTGACTCCCCATCGGACGGGAGTGAGGGGACCCAAACCCCAAAAATTTTTGGACGGCACGTCTTCATCACATGAACAAAGACAGTCATGGGGTACTTTGGGAGACGAAATCGGAGTAAGTACAACCAACAACACGGAACAACCGATGCATTATTTAAAAGTGTGACCCTGAACACCACCATGCTACATCCATGTGCACGGTAAAGACATTTAGTATGTCAAAAAAAAGGGGGGTCTAACATGCCGGAGACATGTACCACAAATTTGTTTGTACAGGGTAAGTTGAGGAAATATCACATCAATTATTTTGTGCTAAAAACGACGGATAAATCGCTACCAATACATTTCCCTCTCTGTGAGAGCATTCAGAAGTAATTTGTTAGGTATAAAAAGGCTGGATATTTCCCTCTGAATACACAACACACAAAAGTGCCACAACAAACTCTTGTCATTCCACTGACTAAAAAACGACAGTTATGAGCATAGTAAAAAAAATATATATAGGTTCCAAATACATATGTACACATTACACAGGTCTATGGCACACGTAATCATCTTCTCGTGATAAGAGAATAATAATGGGGCGTCTGTTCACAGTCAGTCACAGTCAATACACATGGCATGTGATAATATGTGTGCGAGTTAAAAGGATGTAAATAATAAATACTAAATACGCATATGTATGCACATGTGTTGGACACACCACAAAGAATGTATGTAAATATTCTCCTTTAAGTAATAGTTCAGAGGTTATATATAGCATCCAAAAAAGATTCTGTTTAGTGTACACAAGAGACATTACCTAAAAAATGTATTAAATAAAAAAAATAAAAAAATCTTGTGTACACAAAAATCAAAATCATACTGGTGAGTAACCCTTGAGCAGGCATCAAAATTAATTTGATTGCTGAGGAAATAGACGAGTTTTTAATTACTGTTAGATTACTAAATACATACAACATTGACATAGCTCCGATACTATTTAATAGTTAAAGTATGACAGTAAAAGACCTCGTTTTGTCCTCAAAGGAGATAAAATAGACATGACGCCTCTCTCTCTCTCTCTCTCTATTTCACAGTCATCTCATCATCAAGATCAACCGTGTGTGTGTTGATCTTATAATAGCAAAGAAAGAAAGCGTTACTGTACACTACTGGCACATTTCACGAGTTTTTCACGAGTCAGGCCATGAGTGCTTTTTTTTTGTAAGCTATACTAACTACTAGTACAAAAATACAGATATACCACTGATTTTTACAACGCTTGAGGGGAAATGTTCACGAGGGAAAAGAGAATTGGCTGTAGGAATGTATTTAAACCTTTGCGTAAAAAAGACGTTAGGAAATTATTATGCCACTCGTAAAACACGCGGACTCCAAAAGGTCATTGATGAGAAAACTACATAAATGTATTTCTCTCTTCGTTCTTTCTCCATTCTCTATTTTCTCTTCTGATTACCCGTTCAGTAATGCTCTTTTTGATTCTCTCTTTTGTACTTGTCTTTTCTGGTTCGATTTATTCTCTGATCTCTTCCTCCATTTCTATTACATCTCGTCTCTCTTCCTTTTTTCCCGTATTTCTGTCACTTTATGCTTTGCTTCCGTATTTCTCTCTCGCTTTTCCCTGCCCTGTGTCCTTTTCTGCTATTGATATTTATTTCTTCTACCCGTTTTTCCCGCTCTCTCTCTCCCTTACTTCTCGTTCATCCTTCCTCCATATTACACATGCTGTTAATCTTTTCTCTCATTTTTCATATTTCCTCTCGCTTCTCCTTTGTCTTTCCCCTTCCTTTCTCTTTACCCTCTCTATGTACTATTTCCCCTCATTTTTCCGCCCTGATAAACTGTGTCATTTTCGCGGAAATATATTTCTTGGGCAATGCTAAGCCCGCTAGTTTGTTCTTCTCCCATGTTTTATATGCTTGGAGAGTGGCGGTAAACTAATTAAAAGTTGGGTAATACCTAAAAAAAACGTTCAACTAAGAGCAAACAAGGAAAATAAATACAAATTGATGTAATCCCGGCACTTTGACCACCGTTCCGGGTGGCCACGTGTTGTAGAAAAGTCTTGCAAAAGACATGAAATGTTTAGCTGTGCGTTTATCATCCCATCAGATAAAGGGAATTCGACGAAGAAAATCAGACGTTTCCCCCTCCCCCCACAGAAAAAGTCATATGGCTATGACTTACACTCATGTGTGTGACTTCACTGTAGGCGGTCCGTACAAGGCTTATTATTATGGATGGGCAATAATAATAATTATAACAATTTTAAATGGCCTGCATTCTATTAGAACCTCTTATCCTCATTATTTACGACGACCAAAAGCTAAAAAAAAGGGGAAAAGGAAAGGGGAAAAAAACTTAAATGCGGCAAGACCAAACCAACATGAACTAGATATAGTCGGGACATTGGAAATGAATGAGAAATCTCCGTCTCTATCTTGACCCTTTCTTTCAAGTGCAACAGTGTTTAAAAAAAAGAAATAATCTTTTTGGCCATTTGAGTTCATCCTTCATCAGAGCCTCATTTCGAACCAAGACGGAGCTTATTTTCTTGGTCAGTTTGAAAAAAAAAACTGCTGGATCCATACGAGGTAAAACAGTAGATGCAGTTTTATTTGAACAAATATGAGATGCAGGGGAGTAGCGGCTGTCTACATGACCATATGGTGGTTTTGACCATGCAAAAATTGCAATACTCCTATTTTTCTAGGGGTAGAAAGAAAGAGAGAGAGAGAGAGAGAGAGAGAAAGAGAGGCTGTGAGGATCAAGCTGGATAAAGGACGCTGGATGCATCTTGTACAGAGTAAAAAAAAATTAGCACACGCTTGATATTAGAGTCCGAGTCGAAATGAAGTTTAGTCATATCAATATCTCTCCACAATTTGCGTAATCCATCCAATGGGAATTGGATGTGAATAAAAAGCCCCTACTGATATGGAATATTATTAAATACCTTGAAGCCAGACCATCTTTATCAGGCATGATATAAATTGATTTATGATGTTATCAAGAATGTGTGTGTGTACTTTTATTATTACGAAAAAATTAATCAACAAGTTCTGACGAAAAAAAAATGGCGGTAGCAAAAATTGCTTGTTCAGAGACAGAATGTTGGGTTAAGTTAATATGCATATTAGGTAGGTACACCAAAGAAATTCTCCACGTTAGTATCGGTAATATGTAAAATTGCTTGCACGGTCATAGACAGAAACGTATTTTTTTCTTTTAAAATAATAAATTATCAGCAGAATTATTAAACAAGCCCTGTAATCGTAATCGTAGGGCATTTCACATTATTTTTTGACCTCTCAACTATTTTTTTCAATCAACTAGTCCGTGGTTGGTTGAGGATAAAAACTGATTGCTGATCCTTTCTCCCACTTGACTACACTATTTAAAGTAGGTATATACGTCAATTGGTTTTATCACTGGGGAAAAATATTAGTAATAATAGTAGATATATGAAGAAAAAAAGATAACACTCTAACTCTCTTCGTGTGTCTCATCATCATTTCTCTTTCGTGGTTGGACAAAAGAAAATTGATAAGGATAAAAAAAAATTTCACCTCGTCATCAACTCATAATCTTTATCCGGAGAGGGACAAAAAAAAAAATTCAACACCAGGCTGTATTTACAAAGCAAAAAGTTCACAGTCCGTACTGATTACCGAGGACAAAAAAGGGTCTGTATAGTATACTCTGTTGAGCTTCTGCCTGTTTCCGTACTCTCAAAATCGTCTACATGTTATTAAATGTCGTAACTACTACTATATATAGCACAGACATTTTTAAGTCACTAGTCTTTTTTCGTAATAAAGAATTTCTTAATAATAGAAGCCAGTGAAACCTCGAACAAGTCCCATTTTTTAAATGTACAATAAAACGCCATCAGCACTGCTTAGCTGCGCTATACAATATTTAGTAGAATATCCACCGTTTTCAACATCTACAGATCAAAAAATTAAATTCAGATTTCCACATTGTACTTCCAAATTAATCAGCAACATATTGGCATAATTTATTCTTCCAACTAAAAAAAAGAATCCATCGGAAAATATTGACGTGACTGTGACGACAGCATGCATACAACACACAAAAAGGACGACGAACTATGAAAAGAATATTTGTATATGTATGTATACATTAATAAATAAAATAAACACACATATATTTAAGATTCCTAATCCTTCATCCTTTATACTAACAGCATTTTTGTGACGTGCCTTAATGCTAAGGCTGTTGTACCAACTGAATAAAAAAAATAGGAACGTGAACAAGCAGATTTTAAGGGAATAAAGACCCTCCAAAATTTACACAAGTATGTTTTTCTTCCCTGAAATAATTCCATGAATATCAATGGCCTAGAGAATTCCTGAATAGTATACAGCAAGAGATAAATATGGGGAAAACAAATTCAGCGCATACTGAGAAAATAAATGTATCATTTTTTCCAGGAATTTTTCTTCCCTTTTTTTCGGGATGATAACATCGGAAAACATCTACCTATCAACTTTCCCACAGCATACTGATCACCATGCAAAAAAAAACAGCTATTCCTTTCATGAGAGATGAAAAAATATTGATGAAAACGCTCTGCATTAATGTGACCTAAACTAAATGTGTGCCCTCTTCTCCAAAAAATTTAAATTCTTAATGGTATTCATCCCAGATTCCACTAACTATATAGTTAGTGGACTAACTATATAGTCCACTAACTATATAGTTATCCCTATAGGGAGTAAAAATTCAAGTTTAGTACAGTATATTCTTCTATAGTATTGGGATTTTTGTTGTCAAATGCCATTTGAGGAAGAGACATATGTCTGGGGGAGGGGATCTTATTTTACATTTTCCATGTCGTCTGTGCCCTCGTCTTCCTCCGATAAACGTGCTGTAAAAATATGGTCTATCTCTCTCTCTCTAGTCTCTACACGATTGTCACATATAGGGGGTGTGTGCAAGTAAAATGTAGACGAGATGATGACGAAGAACTAACAATAAGAGAGGAAGATGATGACGATGATGAGTAGAGAATGCAGGAAATGTCTTGTTCAATTTGCGAAATAATAATAGTAATCAACTCCCTTTACAATACATGTACATATACTAACCTTTCAAGCAAGTGTTAAGAGAGTTTCAAATAAAGGCAAGGATGCTTGAATAACTTTTTTTCGTATTTATTTTTAAACACACGCATCTACTCAATGAAAGAGTGGCAGGGACATTTTCTCCTCCGAGAGGAAGAATATATTTAAGATGAAGAGAAACAGGAATTTCTCACACCATCTTCCTCCTCCTTTTTTTTCCAAAGTTTGTAGAGGAGATTGAAAGACACAAATGTAAAATAGCTTAACTGTAATACCTACACAGGGGGGACGAGAAATTCCATGGAAAAGATACCACAGATGCTGAACTAGCAAGATTTATTTTTTTGTAGAACTAACAGATACCTTCATTCTGAGGTCCACTGGAAACGTCATCTCCTTGTGGATTCATATGCAATAATTTCTTATTTTTTTAATGATTTTTTATTGTGAAATATGCATCAAAGAAACTCCTCCTCTCCTACAAAAGAGCACGAGAGGGTAAGGCGTGGTACAACTTTAAAAGCTAAATGTGACTCTTGAGCAAGTGCCTGATGAGTGTGAGGGATTAATAGTACACTGGAAGTTAAAAAAAACGAATGTCAAGAAGTTTATCATTGAAAATATAAAGCCCATACTTCCACATACATTCAATATTCGTTTTATATATTCTTAGACATTTTTTCCGAGCAAAACTGTCCCTATCAGGAGGAGACATTTATAACGGTTTTATCTCTTGGACAAACATATGTTTGCGGCTTGGGGGTATGTACACAGTCCCTCTATGCATTTTATATATGAATAAAAATTGACAAATAAAACGTGCTCACAGTCAACTTTTTTGTTAACTCTTCTTGTCACCTCCTCCTTCCCCAGCCTTTTTGTTATCAATTTCCAGTTCATGATTAGTAATAATATGAAGGTTTTAAAAAAAATTCTCCATCTCCAACATACACACACGCCACTTCTATAACCAAATCTGCCCTGTTGGCTCAATTGACGAAAAGTCACGGGGCAAAAACTGGAGTAAAGTTGAGCTCAAGCTGGAGTATGAAAGTACATATTTACTGATTTATTTGAAGTAAAAAATGTACTTCAATGCATTTACCAATGAGTGTAGGAAGACTAGATAGTGGTATCGGAAAAATCCTGGCTCTTTATCACTCATATTTTTGTTCGTGGTATATTACTAATATTATAATTCTTTTTCAGCACTCTTAATAATATTGCATCCTTTGCACATGACATGACTCTCCCTCCCTATCATCTGCATCCCATATTTTGAATTAAAGTGGTTTGCTTTATCTACACATGAATAAAAATATGAAGAGAACTAGGAAGACAAAAAAAAAGGTCGCGACAACAACCATATTTTTTTGACGTCGTTCCGTATCACGTAACTAAATCTTTTGTGCGATTACTTCGGCACACAAGGTATGGTGATGGGGTGGTGAGAGAAGTGGAAAATTATTGACACAAGTGGAAAGATAAGTGAGGGAGATAAGGCAAAGTGTTTTATCACTGGTAGGTCATACATACAACAGAAAATTTACAATAGATAACCACAGAGCTTTAGCACTTACAAATTTTTTCGTTTTTATATTTACTTTAACACTGATTGTATTATAACTTGGACTTTGTATCACCAAATTATTTATCCGGGATCCAACAAGTACTAATGCGGTAGCTGTGAACTTATTGTTAATGGGAATATTTTTTTTGCACGGTTTATCTATTGAGTAAGAGAATTGCACGGTTCTGACGCCTTTGCAACGGCTTAAGATTGTGACAAAATACGATTCCTTAATTTAAGTATAGCAAATGCGAAATGGAACTCATAAATTATGTTCGAAATTTTCTACACAGTTGAAAGTCGGAGGTAAAAGTCCAGGGGTCAGAAATCAAATTGGATCGTCTTGCATGACATCGTCACGAGTCTAATTTCATCACGTATGATCAAGTCAGTAGGAATTACTTGCTTTAATAATACACGTGACGCGTGAGAAGACGATCAAATTTGATTCTTGACCTGACGAAAACTTAAAAAAGGAAGATTATTTATAAATTAATTGGTATAATAAGGAAATAGGGATTGAATTCAACTCACTCGTTATTGTTGTCATGTTATTATGGGAAGTGGGGACGGAGGTACTAGCCGGCGGAATGCTGATATTATTGCCTCCTCCAATGCTGGAACGATGTCCATGATGAGAATGGGTCATGGGGTGGACCGGAGGAGGTGGGGCATGGTGGGGTGGGGGCAGGTGAAAAATGCCCCCATTCTTCTGAGCTGACCTCGGACTGGGAGAAGCTGCATCGGGGAATGCCGCATGATGAGCTCTTTTCATACTCCTAGCTGTTTCTAAAACATTCTCAATCCGATCTGCCCCCTCATAATTGACACAACCTCTGCACACTGGCTCACTAAAATCGTGGATCATTGCCCACGGCATCCGGGGCAGGTCACACAAGTAACAATGTTGTCTCTTTGCCATCGACATTTTGAACCACTTTAAATTAACCACTTTGAAGCCTCAAAGGAAAACTATGTCACTCCTGTATGTTTCGGTACAACTATTAAGAATCACCACAACTCCTGCGGGTATAAAATCACGTCTGATGTGACACAATTTTACGTACCTAAAAAAACACTGTGAACTGTAACACCCACCACGTTTTTCAGTCGAACAAGTTTCCCTCCAAAACATCCACGTAGGTAGATTCACTTTATTATTTAAAACATTCAAGGAAAACTGTGTAACTAATGTAAGTCTTTTGTAAATTCATGAATGAGCAAATCTTGTACTAATGTCCTTTTTTAACTATACCAAAGAATTCATCTACCCGTGAGCGATCCCCCCATATATAACTTCGAAGGACAAGCGCTGCAAGAATAAAAAACAACTTTATTGCAGCACCAACCCTACCAATACCATAAATTATGTCACCAATTTCCTTTCTCCTCCACCAAAATATTCTTCAACACACGAGATGCAGTGTCACCAGTTAAACAAACAAAAGGTTTCGGTAACTCCAAAAACAAACCCACGCAACAACTATTCACAATGTTCCCTCAGAATCCTCCCAACTTTGAATCCAAAAAATTCCTCGATTTGAATCCAAAATCTTGAAACGTTGCAGAAATCTCCACTTCATTCATATGATTTCCCCCACAATTTCCAATCCTCCAGCCGTCTTCAAAATCTATGGAACCAACAAAATCCAAACAGATCCATCTAAAACAGTTGATTTTCAAAAATCCTCATCATAAAAGAAATCCTTCAAAAAGAATACGAAAGGATTTCATCCAAAAAATTATCCGTCTACTTGGAAAACCAAACAATCTTCCGATTTTCCCATTCCCAACCACCCAAGAATCTGGTTTGAGTTTGGTTTTCACAAAATTTTCCACCCAAGTAGAACCCCACAAAACAATCATGAATCATCCAAAATCTACAATTACACGTTCCAAAATATTATCATTACATTTTGTTCCCTGTTGAATACCAGATACAATTAAATATAGAATCCAACTTACAATTGCTTGGAATCCAAATAAAGCCGTCCAAAATTTTCTCCCGGAGAGTTCGAAAAACACTTAGAAATTTGAGAATTTCATGGAAAAAACGGGGGGGTACGTATTTGGAAATTTGGACAGGATAAATTTCGGATTCTACCAAATATTTTTATCCCCTAAAAAAACGGGAAAAATGTGACAATGTGCTTCTTTTCCCGGGCGGCAAGAGACCGAAGGAGGGGATTATTCCTACTCAATCCTGATCACACGACTGGCTTCTTCCTGGCCATGAGAGCTAGACCAAATACAACACATGCAAGCGCATAGGGGAAAAAAGCGCCTTTGCTCTCCAATGCATTGGAGCAAAGCCCAAATAACACTTGTCTTCTATATATCCCCAGATAACAAAAAATCCTCTATACAAAATCCCCTATATAAGATATACCCCATATAACATTTTTACACATGTTCCAATATATGTGGATATAAAAAACACATGTGTATACATACACACACAGATGATATGTGTGACGAAGGCGAAAAAAAAACACACAGGAGTAGCATGCAAGGGATTGCGCAGTCTTTCAAATAATCACGCTCCACCTTCTTCTGCTTTCAACTGGCTTGTGCTTATGTCTTTTTTTTTCTTGCTAGTTAAACAAAAATTTTTACACCCTCAAAATTATATCCATTGAGAAAAAAATGCCTTACTCAAGGTGCTAAAAATATACGTGCGTACATGGGGGACATGTGTGCTTTTTTATCACTTGGTTCATATCTTCAGTAAATACATTTCCTGGCTCTTTGTCAATGTAGGTATAAAAAAAATTGGGAAAAGATTATACACGTAAAACCCGCATAAATAACATATGTGTAAAAACCGGGGGAAGGAGCATTTGGAGGGATAATGCCCGTATGAAGAGCATTTATAAGCATATAACCCGTATGAAGAGCATTTATAAGCATGTAACCCGTATGAAGAGCATTTGTAAGCATAAAACCCGTAAGAAGAGAATTTTATAGGAATAAAAACCAGTTTGAAGAGCATTTTATACGCATAATGTCCATGTAGAGCATTATAAGCGTAAAACCCGTACAAACACCATTATAAATTATAATCATATACAGCTCCAATGAAAAGTATTTAAGTAGGGAGACGAAATTATTGATTTAAAAAAAAAAAAATTATGTGATATGACTAAAAAACATTTGTTCTGGATTTTGCGAAACAAAAATTCGGGATGTGGAAGGTTGCAAATTTGAAATTAATGGATTTCAAAAGAATGACATTTTTGTGTGGTAAAAGTAAATTGTTTAACAAAAATGTAATAGGTGTACATTTTTTATTTTAATCAAGTCAGGAGTTCTTGATATCGAAACTTTTTTTTTTTTTGAAAAAATTGTTCCCATTTTTTCTTAATTTTTCGTATTAAGGCAATTCTATTAGCTTTTCAAAAAATACGGTATGACTTTTGTGAAAAATTACACACATTTTTGAAAAAATAGAACATAACATATAGCTGTCTGTACGTAATTATAAGCTTTAAAAAACCCCGTATGTACCATTATTATGGTAAGATTAGGCGTAAGATAAGCATAATTTTTAGGCATAAAACCCGTACAAAGGACATTATAGACATAAAACCTGTATAAATATAGGTGTTTTTATAATACCCGTTTTTTGTAAGCATTTGTTGTGCACAAGCGGCATGCAAAATACTATATCGTCATGTAAGAATTAAAACTGACCCAGGCATATAGAATCCTTATGTACGATAGTCAGTTTTGATTCGTAAACGACGGTATGTAAAAAACCGACGATACGTGTAAAACCCGGGCTTTTATATGTATAAAACTCACACTACGGCAAATGTACAGATATATCTATAAATCATTGGGGCACCGCTATGAGTATAAAGCCCGTATAAAAGGCATATAATTATGAATAAAACCCGTATGAACAGCGTTATAGGCGTATGCAACCCGTATCAAAAGCGTCACTCTGTGTAAAAACCCGTATAGGGAGTGTATATGGAGCCTTTGAAAAAGTTTATAGTATAGACAGCAGTAGACAACAAATGGAATGAATTTATTGCATTTTTAATGCTCTTACTATTCCTTTTAACCCTTTCTTGACGTGCTCGTAACACACCGGCTACACACATTCTCCCCATTAAATAATAAGTGCCTTGTTACGTTGTAGTAATAGTAGTAGTAGGTCGTCGGAGAGTAAATAAACGTACCTACATGTATCCCCAGTTAGTCGTAGTAGGACGTAGTAAATGGTATATAGTACATACATATACATATTTAATAATGTATAGGTTTTTTTTTATACGGGGGTGCTGGGCTACATGGGAGAATTTGGTCTTGATCATTGGAGTAAATATTTTATCTGTTAGTGAGTCAAGTGGACGTCCTTTAGTGGTTATTAACGATGGACAGTAATTTACTATTGGCTTCATAATATGGAGTTTCTTTCTTTTATTTTTTTGTTGATAACAATATATTTTTTGATTGAGCAGCTACAATTTAACCTAGACGGAGTGCGTGTGTATAGTAATTATGCATAAATGTGTCTGTACGGTTTTTGCGTGGTTTATTTATCCAGGTAAATTACAAGGGATGGGAGAAGGGATATTATGGGATTGAAATGAATTAATAATGAAGGTACGCAAAATAATGGAGCGTAAATTGGGCGTGTGGTGCCTGAATTTCTATATTGGTCGGGCGTCTTGAGAAATCCGGGTTCTCGTGGAAGAATGTTCCATCATGGTACCCGTAACAAATTTTGGGTGGCATTTACTGAAAAAACATTTTTTATTCAGAGTTATTGTATCTGTAGTCTATGGAGAGAATTCCAATGGACAAAAATGATGGTTAAAGTCTTTGCCATAAAAAGGAATTATTGGAACGGCGGGTATGATATTGTTTTTTGGGGGGAAATATCATTCCAAACGTTCTTTTTTCTCTTTTTTTTTCTCGTAGGAGAAGAAATGTGAAGAAGTAAAATATTTTAGATTCCGAGGAAGTTCCAGCACTATCTATAATTGCTCCCAGTACACGTGCAGATTTTGCTAAAAAGTTTTTCACACTACCCACCACACTTATTGGTCAATACTTTATAGAGGGTTGGGAAACATATATGGGATGTTATATGGGGAGAAAGAGATGAAAAAGATGTAGTAAAGAGAAGTGAGGATGCTTCCATCCGCTCTTTTTCCCTTTTCATCATCACAGAGGCAAGGGAGGATCTTTATGTTGATGATGATCACCATCATCTCTCGTCCTACCGAGACTATCGACATTGAGTTTGCCTTCTCTGCCAAAGACCATGACGACGCACACACGGTGTTCCAGCCGGAGCCATTTACCTATTGGCGGAGTTAGTAATCTTCGGGAAAAAAGAATCTCTGTAGGTATTAGAAAAACGTGTTTAGAAAACATATTTCTGTTTTAGTAATCCTTCCGTCTCTCTCTTGCTTTCTCTCCCTCTCTCCCTTTACCTTTGACTATATTCCTTTTATGTCGGAAATACTCTCTCTTTTCCTTTTATGTCGGAAATACCTCTGTTTTTCTCTGTTTCTCTCTCTCTTTGAACGACCATATATCTCTCTCCCATTCAGTCTCTCTGTTCTTATCGCTACCTATGAAATTGTCTCTCACTTGTTCTCACTCGATCTTGCAGTTCTTCTCACTCCCTGTTTCTTTCTACCTTCTTCTCACTCCCTATCTCTTTCTCCCATCGCATGACTCAATCTCTGTCTCTCTCCTTTAGTTTTCCTTTGAATCTGTTTCTTTTTCTCACTATTTATTTCTCTCTCTCTCTCTGTCTTTTTCTCCTTCTCTCTCTCTTTCTCTCTAGCGGTTTCATCCCTTTTCTCTCTTTCTCTGTAGCTGCTTTTTTGCTCTCTTTCTCTCAATTTTTCTCTAGTTGTCTCGTTTCCTCTCTTTCTCTGTAGCTGCTTTTTTGCTCTATTTCTCTCAATTTTTCTCTAGCTGTCTCTTTTGCTCTGTTTCTCTCAATTTTTCTCTAGCTGTCTCTTTTTATCATTTTCTGTCTAGCTGTCTTTCTCTGTTGTTTCATTTCCGGCTCGCTTCCATCTTTTTATTTTCGAAGTTATACGTTTCTCTCTCTTGATTTTATTTTCGAAGTTATACGTTTCTATCTCTTGATTTTATTTTCGAAGTTATACGTTTCTCTCTCTTGATTTTATTTTCGAAGTTTTACGTTTCTCTCTCTGATTATTCTTATCAGTGCCCTTTCTCTCTCTTTCTCTCTGGCTGTCTTGCCCGTATTGTATTTTTTGACTCTTTTTCTGCTTGCTCGCGGTCACTTTCTTCTATCTGTTTGACTCATTTTTCTCTCGGGCTCTTCCTCTTCCTCGTGCTCTTCCACATGCTATTTATTGCTTTTGTTTATTCTGTCTCTCTCCATCTCTCTGTCTCTATCTGTTCCTTTCTTCCTCTGAGTCTCTTTTGTATCATTCCATTTCTTCCTGTCGGTCTCTGCTTTCGCATTCTCTCCTTCCTGTCTCTACTTCCTCCTTATGTAGTCCGTCTCATCCATTTCTTGCCCCACAGTTTGTCATGCCGTCTGACTCACCTTTGTGTGTACGTGAAAGTCCCGCTCCATCCCTTTACTGTGTCTTATTATCCAGTATTTTCAACACGAAAAGGAAATGTTTCTCAAGTCTTGAGGCGATATATGGGCCTTACCACATGCAATTTGAGTCTTTTTCTCCCTTTTTTTTTCTCTCTCTCTCTCTCTTTCTCCCTTTTCTTCCCGCGTGTTCTCATTCAATCGATGGAAGTAAGTACTTTTTAGGTAGGTAACGACAAGGAAAAATCTATCTACATTTTCTCGAGACTCACACGGTGGTAGTTCTATAAACACAACATTTTTAGGGTCCTTTTCCGTTGTGGTATTTTTTTTGAAAGGAAAGAGAGGATGGAGGGGAAAAAATGAGAGCCTCAAAAAAATGCTAGGAGTTGAGTAAATTTTTCATTTGATGGGGAAGGGAGTGAATGAATGGTATATTTCTTATATATACCATTCCCATATGTATTAGACGTGTGAGAATTCCAAGTTTCCCGGAGATGTACCCATTTACTCCCTTTAGGGTTGCATGAAGCTTTTAATTATTGTACTTCCTCAGGTAATCCTCCTACATATGGGGAGAACCTGGAAGCTGATGATATTGTGCGTGAAACTGTACTCTCCTTTTTGTCATGAATAAAATAAGAGGAGAAAGAGAGAGAAATAATAAACGGTGGATACAGGAGGGATATGTGTGTATGCACATGTTTACAAAAGGAAAAACCGGAGGGAAAAATGGAACGTGGTTTCTGGGAACAAAATGTATACTCCTTGCCAGTATTGCACACGTACATATTACATAGGTACTTTTGCTCTTTAAAACATGAAACGGTTGAAAAAGTTTACTGTAAACTCTGAAATGCTTTCCACTCTCTTCGCACTGTCTACATTACTGACGATGTTAGACAAGTAAAACTTTTTTTTTCTTGTTTACTTTTCAATCCCCAAAAAATTTGGTGAGAGGCTGGTTTGGTTCCCAAAAGAAGAAGTAAAAACAGAATCTTTTGGGAAGAATACATACAGAGTGTATGATGGGGAAGGAAGGGGGAGAAAATAACAAGAACCGTAAGGTTTTTACTCTATGTATTCAGTATCCCATGTAGCCAGCTGGATGCTGCTAATTTAATTTTAAGGGATAGTCTGTTGACTTTCTTTTTTTCCTACTTCTTTCTCTCTCTCTCTCTGTCTTATTCTCATCTCACTATTTGTATATCCTTCCTTCATTTCTCTCTCTCTTCCGCATGATCTTGCTCTATCCTAACTTTTATTCTCTCCCTTTGTCTCCTCCTGATTCTTAATTTTCCTTTGATTCTTTCCCTCTGATGTGACTCAATTTTTTCACCTTTTTATACTTTCTCTTTTTCTTGGTAGACATTTGTATCTCTCTTATGGCTCTCTCTCTCTTCTTTCTCTATTTCTTTCTTTTGCCTCTCTCTCCTCTTTCTCTATGCCTTTCTTTTGCCTCTCTCTCTTCTTTCTCTATTCCTTTCTTTTGCCTCTCTCTCCTCTTTCTCTATGCCTTTCTTTTGCCTCTCTCTCTTCTTTCTCTATTCCTTTCTTTT
>JAQGBT010001023.1:0-37345 GCA_034698585.1 Disparrhopalites patrizii | reverse complement strand
GAGCTGCATGATCTTACGTAAAAGAGTTCCATCCATACCTAAGGCTTTTAGTCTTCTCCATAGTTTTGATCTTTCTAGACAGTACTAAACTTAGATGATCCCATACAGTTATTTTTATTAAATGTTAATTTAATACATTCAGACTTCGGCAACACACACAAAGTAAGAAATCACAAAATAGCTTTGCCTTTTAGTAAACACAGACAGCCAAAAATCTTTGTTCCCGCAGGGAAATATGCATGGATCAGTTTTGAGTAAAAACTTCGTGAAGCGCTTTGCCTTCCCTCTCTTGCTTCCAAAATATTTTGCAACGTCAGCTTTATTCTCTTCTTTCTTCCCTGAATGGTTTTTATAGCATTTTTATGACAAAAAATTATGGTGTGCGGATATTAGATATTAGGACATCTTTAGCTTCCCGGAATGATTTTGTTATAGCATTTTTATGACAAAAAATTACAGTGTGGATATTAGGACATCTTTACCTTACAATTCAAATTCAAGCAGTAATGTCGTCAGTCATACGATATACGATCATACGGTATACTTATAGCCTTTTGCTGGGGTTGATATTTTTTTACGCATATTTTTAGCTCTTCGTCTAATCTTTTTCGTCATTCAAATTTAGGGCATTCGTACGTAAAAGTTGGAATCTATATGTATATAATCTACATTCTACTAGAGTAAAGTTTTCTGGCAATATGCTGGGAATAGAAACACGGCGTACATCATAAATCATATCATAACCCTTATACCTACATTCAATTTTTCAAATATTTTTTAAAATTAAATTTTGCCTAGAAACAAATATGTTTTCAAAATTTGCAAATGTATGCGTTTGATAATAAAATTATGTTTTATCACCAGCACACTACGGTCGATATACCTTAAATTTCGAAATTTTATAGCGCTTACTTTATCCAAAGGAAAAACCGTGTTTTGCGGGATAAAAGTCTACATATACACCTATTTGCGTGTTGTTTCTTTCCCAAATCCTTGTACTTATACTTATATCTGTATAAGTATAGGTAGGGACTTCCATCCATTTTCTTTCAAGCTCTTTTTTGGAAGTATGCACAAGCGTTTTAGTTTTTAAAACCCTTCAAACATCAGTAATCACCAGTCTAAAATACTCACTCAGATCAGGACAGCTCTCAAAAGTTGTGAAGATACAATTGGCTAAATTATTAAATGCTTACTACCGGAGCTAATTAAACATTGAAAATTATTGTCGTCCAAGCTCATGTAATGAAGCAGTGACCGTCCAGATATTTCATGTAAACTTAGTTTTTTAAAAATTCTGATTCATTCTCCTCATTAATTCCATAGCAATAAACATGTGCCATGGAGGTCCTGAAAATATTTTGAGAGCCTTATATAATCCTTGAAAAAAATCTTTGAATAAGTCCCTGAAATATTCTAGTTGGCTGTGGAGTTTAAGTTATATACATAACATAGACACAATATAAAAATGTAAAAAAACACATGTAACGATGTAACCAATGGGTTTTTGAACTTATTGTTAGTAAAAAAAAAAGTTCAAAAACCCTTTCCATGTTTATATACTGTTATAGTGTGAGAAAAATAAAGAAAAAATGTGTGTTCAACGGACGAAAATAAAAAGAAATGCCCAAGATAAATCTTTGTTTACGTGAACAAACTCAGGCTGGAACGACCTCGAAAGGCTGAGAATGAAAATACTGGCTATTATTATTTTTACACTACAGAAGGCCAGCAGTGAATGAGTAAGAGCGGGAAAGGCGGGATTTATTTTACCTCCATCATTCTCATTGGTAGATTCAAATCCGAGATAGAAAAAATGAGGCGCGGACTTTTTCTCACAGCCGTTTTTCTGTGACAGTTGAAGAGAAGCAAAACAGAAAGAAAAAAAAGGCTGCGGGCCGTTCTCTGCCGTTTTTCCACGTTATAACTTGTGGCCTATATTACAACATTGTAAAAGACAGTTTTTCTCATCTTAAACATTTTTCCTAACCGACAAACTTTTTCAGGCGGTGTCACAACGACCTAAAAGGCTTTTCCAACGGACAAAATTCTTTTTTAATCTACTCTCCCTTCCCCATTCCCGTTTAGTTACTCCTCTTCCACCCTGACGAAAGTGAAGTGTTATTTTTACCCTGTTTTATTTATACGCAACAATACAAACTACAACCCATTTCCATCAACTATGACATAAAAAGTAACAATTGAGATTTTTGTTTTGTTTTTATTTTCTCAAAGTGTGTAATCAGTTATTGGTGGAACCCAACAATGGATTCTGTGTAAAAGTGCCAAGAAATTAAAAAAAAAAGTTGACAGTATTTTGTTGAAACGTATATATCGTAGTGGATATTGTGAAAAACCGTTGAGGAATTAGAATCCGTATTTGGAGGTGACGTCAAAACTCTGGTCAATCCAAGTGTTTCATTAGACTAAGAATCAAAAACGAAATTGTGTCATTGTTAATTGTGAGCTTAAAAATGTCGGACATTGAAGATTTTGCAACGGTAAGACTTTAGTACTTATTACTTACACATAATGATATAATATAGTTTTGTATTAAATATTTGCAAATGCTCATGTCCTTACGACATGCCTCTGGTGGCTTGGTTGCTGGTGTTTGCCGCGGACAGTTAGTGTTTATGTATTTTCTGTGCTAATTTGTTGGTGAATAGGATGTCAGTGATTAAGTTGGTTGTATTTACTGCTTCTGAAAGGGTATTCTTTTTTAAATTATGATAATAGGATTTGCTGGAACGTGCCAGGGCAAGGTCAAGAGTGCTGAAGGAAACTTTGGGCAAACCGGATGTGGCTCCGAGTGATGAAGAAAGTGAGAATATTTGCTACCGAAACGAGAAGGTGGATATCATTCCCGTGGCAATGCCGAAGGAGATAGACTTGGAAGACTCTAGTATGGTTACGGACTCCCCATCTAAAGCCAGTGGACTCACAGTTGCTCTTGGTCACATCAATTCGCAGTTGTCAGCTAGCCCCGTTCGTCGGACAAGACTTCGAGCTTTAGCTCATACTATAAATAATTGGGAGGATGACTACACTCATCATTTCACACCCCAATCACGATTTAATATTACAAAACCCCTCAGTCCTCAAAGGAAGCCTGCTACTCCTTCCAGTCCTAAAACGGTATCTGAGAGAGCGGAGACGGTGAGAGTTGACGTTGAACCTAAGACATTATTTGCTTCTCCTGCTAGTGCTCTACCTTGCTTTTTCTTCAATTCCTTTGACAACGGCGATGACGTTGTAAAGATTAACCAGAGTGATGATGAGGCCCGTAGTTCTGAAAAACAACCCACTGAATCTGACGAGGAACTTTGTCATGATAGTTCAGGGGAGGAGCAGGAACTTTTAGACATTGTTGATGATTGCGAAACCAGTAAAAATTCGGAACTTTCTGATTCCTTTACTTACTTCAATCCTAGCTCTGAGAATGAAATCCAGTCAGATGAGAATAAGACTGACGCTTCCGAATGTGAAGAACTTGTTACAGAGAAATGCATCTTAGATGATTCAGTCATCAACGCGTTGGTAAGAATTCATTGCATTCCCTTAAGGTTTCTTTCGTTTACATTTGGATGGCTGAATCGGCTGGTTGGAACGGGCATTTCATTTTAACATTATCAGCTGGGAATAGTAAACTGCGACAATTAACTTTATTAGCTTGTATTTACATGATACATATGTACGAGACGCTAATGCACAAGCGTATCTCTAGAAATCAAAAATAAAGTCCTGAATGTTGAGTATAAAGTAACACTTTAACGCTTTTAGTACATACAATAAATGATTTTACTTGCTTGATCCTGTAAACTATTGGCTATGTATTGGTGTTGGTACAGATGTATGCAATTAGGAAATTCGCGAAAGTGTGGCTAACTTAATGCTTAGCTGTGTTGTGTTGTGTTTGTGCGGTTGATTTGTATTTAAAATTCTGTTTCAAAACGAGTGACTTTAATACTACAGGAAGCCCAAGGGTACGTGCACTCACCTGCAAAATCCAAGCTGTATTACGAATACAAGAGTTCTGGCAGTAAAGAAAATAAAATTGAGCCCTACCAACTCCCGGGACCGAAGAAGTCAGACCATCCAGTAAAACGAGCGGCGAGTCCTGTACGTCCCACACCTATTTGTTCAAAAACACCGTCTCCTGTTAAGAATTTTCCTCCTGTTGACACAGCTCCTCGTGTGGTCGAGTTGGTTCGGAAGCAGTTTGAAAAGCCTGAAAGAATGGTAGGCTTGATACTGATCTGCTATAGTCAGAAATCCATTTACAGTGGCATGGCATACGCTCTGTATCGGAATGTCTTTGATTTGTTACGGGAAGGGTTATAGAAGTGAGTCTTTGTATCCATAGGAATCAGCGGATAAGCCCATTCCAACATCCACTAAGTTGGAGGCCAATAGATCCAGAATTTCTGTTGCTCAAAAGGCAGCCCTTTATGAATCGATGCACCAGCCGGTGGTTAAAGAAGTCGATCCCACAGAACTCAGCGTGTCCGAAAGAAAAAAGTTGTTTGAAAAAGGGAGGATTGCAGCTGCTTCTGCAATATCCAAAGCGGTGCAGCTTTCACCAACAAGAGGGAATGCGTCTAAACCAGGCGGTAGAGGTAGTTGTAATTTCGAATTTTACTAGTTCATGTCATTGTGTTTGCTGAATTATGTCAAATTTGAACTTAACAACAACAATACTTATTGTATAGCACCACGTCCGAGCATGATTCCTTCCATGCCATTAAAAGACAAACTCAAAATGTTCGAGAAGGGCTTGAAGGAGGAGGACTCAGATGTGTTGGAAGAAGACTCAGTTCATCTGCAGCCAAATTGTAATTTGCCTGTAGCAAAGCCAGATATTATTCCCAGCGCACCGCCTCCACCTCCTCCCTTACCAACTTCTTCTAGATCGTCCGTGTCCCCTAGGAGATCGTATGCATCTGCGACGACTCGGAAAGTTGTGTGTGACGATGGATTTGATTCGAGTGACGAGGACAACACTATAATTGAATCACCTAAACGTACTCCTTCTCCCAAAAAAGAAGTTAGTTTTAGCCCATTACCGCCATCACCGAAGCGATTTGCCAGTCCACCACCGCATGGAAAGCGTTCGATGAGTCCGAAAGCTCATTATCCTGGAGCGCGGGATGTAAAAAGGATTCGCGTGAGCGATCCTAAACCAGGACGTATTTACCCGTCTTTGACGGACATAGAGACTACAGAAACAGAGACTGATACAGATTTGGACACTTTAAGAAGGGGTGCTGCTAAATCAGTTCATGAAAAAGACGACAGCATGGAATCCGAGACCTCGATAGTGAGTGGTTCAAGCCTTGGTACGTATATCGAAAGAAAGGCGATAGAAAATAGCCCATTGCGTGACAACTATCCAAGATTTCGTCCTTCGGAAGATGTAATGTTATAATACATACATATATACAAATATATTGTTGTTGTGCTTTCGTATATTCGTAGTCACCAGGCACGAAATTATATGCTAAAATCATTTTTTTGGTTTGATAGTTCAACACATCTTTGGCATGCAGACAAATCGACGCGTTCATTGATGAAGCTTTGGAGGGCCAAGATTATAGCATGGAAACGATTTGCGTACGTTGATTTTGCTGATAAGTAGCTGAAACGGAGCGAAATGGTCATATGAGTAAGATTAGAGGTCATACAAAGGTTTATTTTATTTTCAAGCAGGAGGGGAGCCCTGTTGCAACATCATCGCCCTTTAAAACCGCTGTGTCCCAGGCAACCACTTCCAATGCTATGTTGAATCAGCCCTTGATGCATACGGTTAGCTTTTACAGACGTCAACAGACCCTGGTAATTATTGGAGCAATTTCTTATACTTTCCTGTGGGCGTATGTAATTTAAATAGCACGAACTGTGCTGAACTGTAAGCTAGTTTAAAGTTTGTTTGATTATATGTACTTTTAGAATACAGCAAGTCCTAAGGTTGCATTAACTGCTCAACGTGTCACTCCTCCGACAGAACCCAGTCCTGTGCATGAGCGCACTTTTTCTCGAGAAGATCAAGTAAACGAGACCGTAAGGAAGTTGGAGTTAGAGGTAATTTCCTCATAGAACAAAATGTTGTGCAATGATAAAGCTGCTTAAAAGTTTTTGGCTTAAGAGACCACATTTTCTTTTCTAGGCGCAAAGTCAGCAACGTTCTATGGCACAAGCTAGCAAAGCGCTAAGTCTTTGCAAAGCTACTATGGAGTTTAGTGATTCCCGGGAAAATGTGGAATGTGAGCGTATTTTGCTCATTTCAAGTAAGTTTTGTTTTATTATTGCATTCTTTTGTGCAGTGTCACACTGCGTCCCGGTGCTTGTTGTAAATTTTGATCATCTAAAAGACACCGGAGGTATGAGCTTGGTGGTGAAGGGAAAGCAAAGGCTTACAAATGTAAACCGTTGGCATAACATGTTTACAATTGTATATTGCACTAACCTTCGGATTATTTACGAAGACAGTACGCATTGTGCACGCATGTTTACGATTGTACGGTGTTGAACGTAACTACGTTACAACATTCTCTTACTATACAAATGTAAACATTAAATAAGTATGTTTGTTTTCTTGGTGACTGTTACAATAAAGTCTTGTCTCGCCGTGCGCAACCGAGAAAAAAGAAAATTAGTATTTGTTTGTAAATAGTATGAAATGCAATTACGAGAACTTTCGTATAATTAATGTCCTTATCAGCGTCACAATAGGTGCTTCAATGTCTAATTTTTTTTTAAATTTTACAGCCCACAAACACTCAGCAATTGTCAATGAGGTACATAGACTAAAAACTGAAGGAATTTTGGGGAGACAAATTCCTCATTCTCCGACTAAAGGTGATTTCGCACCATCCTGCAGAGGCACTATGACTATCCATGAGATCGCAATTCAGTTAAAACGGGAGTTTGTGGCACGAGCGCTGAAGGGAGAAATTATGTACCACTTCATTGCATTAGTCAAGTATCGACATCATCTTGACGCTAGTGCTTTAGTATCCGTGGGCAACGGTGTCGACAGCAGCAATCTTCACAATGGCGTCATGTACTTCCCGAACTCATTCACGATCAACAATCTGGAACCAGACTTCAGGGTTACTGTGGAAGTATTTGTACTGGAGACACTGCGTGAATATTTACCTCATGAGGCAAAGTACCATATTAAGAAGGTATGTGTTCCTTGCGCTCTATTGTTTCTGAAAGTGGAATTTAGTTCTAATTATTTATCATCACTTCTGTCTAGGAAAAAAGTAAACTGACTCCGAAGAAACTTAAGGGAGACACACAATCGAAATTCACCCACTTTCAACACAGTCCGGCGGGACCAAATGCAGTTCAGCCGTGTAAATTTAAAATGATAGGCAGTTTGATGGTTGACATTACAACGTTGCAACGGAGTCACTGGCAGTTGGAACGTGTTTCCAGCACTAGCCCATTAGAAGGGAGCGTCTCCATGAAAATACACTGTTGCGCAGAAGGTGGAGTTGAGGAAAGAGGTTTTCTCACCATGTTTCAGGACATATCTGGTTACGGTGACTGGCATCGTCGCTGGTGCAAATTGACATCAAATGAGCTATCCTTTTGGATGTATCCTGAGGATGAGCCAAACGTAAGCTAATTATTGCGTAAAAGCATCGCCCGACGTGCATATTTCAACGCATTAAAGTTCATACTTACAATATTGACATTATAATTTACATTTTCAGGAACCATTAGGTAGGATTGCTTTGCGGCATTGCGTGACATCCAGGGTGGGACCGGTGCCTCGTGACGTTTGTGCCAGAGCTAATACATTTTTATTAGTGACCACGCGGCTGCCCAGGGATGGAGATAAAGATACTCTTGTAACTTCGTGCCATGATGAATACACAGCTATTCGACATTTGATCTCTGCGGACACCCGAGAAGAGCGAGATTTGTGGTGTAAGCAGTTCAATCGGGCTTTGGCAAATCTCAGAGCGTGGGATCCACATGCGCATTCACCAGACGACACTCTTTTCTAATGCAGAAAAGCTTTCGATTTTTGTAATTTCATGTACATATGATAGCCACCATCATCTTTTTGTCTTGCACGTTCCATTCGTATTATACATACTTTGTTTTTTCACGAGGACACTAAATGAAACTTGATATTTATTGTGTATACAAATATATGAGCGTATCCGCTGTTGTTCTTAATTGCACTTTTTTGTGACGTACTGGTTATTTAGGCGATATTATACGACAGCATTATTTTTATTCTCGTGATTGCGCATAACACGTTCATTGCACTTACAAAATTGTATAAATAATGCAATTCATCAAGTAAAAAGTGTCGGTTACACGAACCATAAAACATATTAATTACAGAATCACGTAACGCTATAATGATACATCTTTGTTGTCTTCACTTCCGTAAAAGGCAAAAACGTAAATGGATTCACACTGGTGGTGCCAATGACTTGATCAATCGATTGGAACTCCACGAACCAAATGCTGTGTTCAGCAAAGCAACACCGTAACCTGTTGCTCTTCCGGCCTGTTTAAATAGTCATACCAAGTTTTTAATAGAACTTCATCATCTATTGTCTATTGTCATCACTTCATCATGTGATATTATACCACCTCTACAAATACCCATGCGCAGGATGTTATATACAAAAAAAACTAAGACTTACTGATTCTACAGGAGAAGCCATGTCTATATGAATCCAGGCTCCCTTGAAGTCGAATCCAAGGTGTGACATAATGAAAAGGCCACCGCATGAAGATTGAGCATTACTGCGATCCTATAAAGAGTTAAATGAAAAAATACATACGTATACACGAACAGTTATTCCAAAATCATACAAAGATGTCCGCAATAAAGCGAAGCAAAAACCACTTACCGCCACTGAATTTTTCATGTCGGCTATGACAGAATTAAATTCAGAGAAATGAAGTTCTGGGGCGTAGACAATTGGGAACGTTAAATCGCCACAACTTTTTCCTGCTTTAAGTAACGTGCTTTCCCATTCCTCAGAATTCGTCAGAACAGCTGCATGGTAGTTGCCGGTTGCTACACCCTGAATATAATTTTATATGCTCACTATAACGAAAATCCAGCTTACGAGCATCTCCTTATTCATTACAAAGTTAAACCTGTGCTCCAGTTAATGTGGCCATGTCTACTATTATGTCAGCACCAAGATCTTGTTTCGCATAGACAACACCGTCAGCTAAGACTAGTCGTCCTTCAGCATCTGTGTTGTTGACTTCGACCGTTCTATAATTAATAATAATAGAAAATTGATTACACATTACACATACTCTGCACAAAAAAAACTAGTTACATCTTTCGATAAATAATTTTAAATACCACACAAAGGATCTCTCACATTGCCTCAGCCTCATACACGTAGAATGAGACGATTTTGCCGTATACGTAGACTTTAAAAAAGTCCTCAACATTCTTGAATATTGCAGATTTAAGTAAAGGAATGCTTACTTTTTTGAATACATCGTAATGATGTCGTCGGGGCGATAAGAATTAGGGCCTACTGCATTTTCCGCGAGGCACAAAACACAGTGCAAATTTTGCGTAAACCCATTCTTCACGGCTAAGTAGAAGGCATACAAAACTCCGGCAGCTCCACCACAGTCACGTTTCATACTGCACATGCCAGTCTGTTACAACAAAAACATTCAATACCACTGAAATTTTTAAAATGAATTCAAGAGTAACACATACATGTCCGCGATTCATACTTTGGACTTAATAGACAGCCCTCCTGTGTCGTATACGATTCCTTTCCCGACCCAACATACAGTCTTTTCTGCTCCTGATGGCTGGAAGGACAGTATCACTAATGCTGGAGCATTCTGCGCAGCTTTCCCCACGTTATAAATTCCGCCCATACCCCGGGCTTCCAATTCTTCGCCTTGAATGACAGTGATTTTGCAGCCAAGGTTTTCAGCAACAGATTTGGCTTCCTGCGAATCAAAATTAACATTAGGAACCAATAAATTTCCTCCACCAAAACATTCTCCGACCGCTGATTTTGCAATATTACTAATTTATCACGAATGTTTTAAACAAACCCTTATAAATTGATTTGTGTGCATCTCGCTGCACGGCGTGTCTGTAATACGGGCTGCATTTCGAATCGAATCAGCTGCAGTGTGAAGGCACAACAAATCCTCTTCAGATACTTGCTCGACGCCAACTTTCACATCCTCCCCTTCGTTCGTGACCAGTAAAAACTCAATTGTGGTTACAGACGGGTCGTCTTTAGAATCCTTTTTTGATTTTCGACTATACAGTGGAAAGGCTCTGGCAATGGCACATGCTGAGGCAAAAACATCTTGCTTCTCGCACAGAACCTGCAGGCATATTACATAATTCGAAATATAAGTAATAAGTATTTTATTTAAAAGCACACTGATGGAGCAAGAATTAACCGCAAATAATGTCTAATGATCATGGCTAAACTATATTCATATATATGTACAATGACTATTCCGGCATTTTATTAAATTTTTCATAACACAATTGTATTGCGACCTCTTTTCATTTCTGTCTGCCACTCTTACTCCATCAATTGCGGGGGTCCATAAGGTGGCTATAATGACCTTTAATTATGATTGAAGAAGGGGAAACGGTGACCTTTGTTATATCAGTTATTTTATGACAAAACGTTTGGAAAAATATGGACATTGGCAGGTTTGACTGCAATGAAATCCAACTAGAACGCCTATGTACATATTGTAAGTATATGAAGTCCGGGCTGGATGGATATATCAGCAAATTCATAAACCATAATAATTATACTTACGACAATATATTCGTCCATGTTGCTTGTAGCATTTCTGACGGCTTTCGTGAGTGCATGAGCCCGAGAGGGTGTATTGTTGCGGCTGACTTTCAAAGGTAAACAAACCACAGATGAATGATTCATGAATAAGGAGCATGAGTCGACCGGAGAAGGATGCAGACTTTCGACAGCAAAATGAAAAACCTGCGGACAAAAACATGTTGTTGTGATCTAAACGATTCCTTCTACTGCATACCTTCATAAAAACACATGGAATAAAGTATGAATCAATCCAAATGGTTAAAATCATTATTCAAGATTTGTCATCTTTCAATAGTTGAAGAATTCACAAATGTACATATTTCCCATGAATAATTCGCATTCTAAAACCCAATTAATTACAGAGACTTACGTCAAGTGGTACCCGCGATTCGAATTTGATTTTCACGTCATCGTACGACAATTTCCGGAGGTGTTCAAGCTGGCCAATAATAGTGACAGGCGTCTTGAGTGGGTCGGCTGCCTCCAAAGTCCCAGTGAATCGCAAAGTGGAAGCCATTTGGTCAATTTGAGCTCTAAAAGAATTCCTTAGTTTAGCTGTAAGCTCCAATTTTTGGCTGATACAAAAATTATGGCGAAATTCAATAACTACTTTATCAGGATTTAAGTAACTTCTTCCTGTTGTTTTCCACAACAGACTGCGAGATGAGACTGTGCTAACGAAATTGTTAGCACAACTGCGAGCTCGTAGCACTATTGAGAAACTCATGGCTCTCCTTCCAAAGTCACCTGTTTTCCTTTTAAAGTCCTCCCTTATATCTACATAATATTTGGTATATTGAAGTAGTTCCTACATTATATGCATGTATATATGTATGTATTTATCAGCTCGAAAACAAGTTGATGAAGTACCGTTGTAGCTGTAGCATGGCAGAGCTATCCCTATACATACGACATGTGGTTTAAGCCAATCCGCAAGTTGCCCAGGCCTTTTATTCTATGCTTTTGGATGTTGTCAGGCTCCCTTGTATTGCTCAAAATCCCTAGCACCTCTGTCGTTTTCAACCACAAGTCATCTCCATAGCTATTCTCCCCTTTTCCTCTGATATTCTATAGGTGGCTCTTCCAAACAGAATTTTACCCGACAGACAGTCAACGTTCCAAAAATGTTATTATTGTACTTCATGTACTTAAGTAAGCCGTAAGAACGTAAATACAAAAAATTAATCACTCCTTTTATTTTGGGCCAGAGTTTCATAAGTATACATATATAGAAAAGCCAAGATTGTTAAGTCTCAGTTTTCCAAATCACTATTGCTTAAGTGATTTTGTACACGTGGAAACACGTGATTTTTGGGGCTAAAGTGTGCATAAGAAAGGGTTGATGGTTGATATTTATCAGTCAAATCAAAGTACTTAAAGTTCTTTGTTCCTTCCTTTCGTGGCTAGACCTTAGAAGGTTTGTATGCCAATGGAAATATCTACAAATGTACGTATTGTAAGGATGCGTTATTTGTCTCTTGTCTCCGTAGTCCGATGTGTAAAAGTAAAAAGTTATTTTTTTATGAACTACATAATACATAACTCTTTCAGTACTTTCACCTCTTCCACCGGAATGGATTATTATTTTCTTATCTCTCTGCCAGCAGTAAATGCTAATGGTGAGAGTTAACGCTTGACAATGACAATAGGGTTAGGTTATGCAGCTTAGGCTTAAACCATTTAACCATTGCAGTTAAATCCAAGGTCGATGCTGTTCCAGTAATAATGACCTGTCCTAAGGTTCAGCTCAGTCGCGTTGCTCCGATCGAGCAATGTTACTAACTATATAAAATAATAATAATATGTTCTCAAATGTAAGCAAGTATGTAATTCAAGTGGAACAATTAAATATTTTTTAAAAAGTCACAGGTCACAGATAACTTTGTTGGATAAAGTAATGGTCGGCCACTGAAAATCAGACTCACTCCGTCATTCACAACATAAGAGAGAGAATCGGAGAAAATAGAGAGAGAGAGGACGTTTAACTTGGCCGGAAACTAAAAGATTCATTCTATACATCTGACATCTGAATATCTCCTAAGTCCTAAACCTATTTATATCGTATATATTTTGCGACCTCGTCATGCAATTTATGCATATAATATACATATACAAATCATAAGATGAAACTTTATTTTAATGCAATGTGCAACAATCATAATCATGACTACAGATAGTGACAGTGCTTCCCTAAACCATATTTTTATACAGATGACTGGGATGACTAAAACTTTGTTGGACATCTTTATCTTTACCATATTGAAACAGGTGCAAGTGATCTGGGTAATCTGCCCTCCTCTCAGCGGTGGCAACTGGCAACCGCAGGCTTATTATGAATTTACCCCAGTAAAATATTGCTTTTCTTCTGGAGAAAGAAGAGATGGAAAACGTAAGATTTTTCCAATGCTTTCCTTGTGGAGAAAATGCAATTTTCCTTGTCGGAAGTGGGAACTATCTTTCCGTTTGGTTTCAGATTTCGGCAAAAATGACTAAAACAGTTTCGGCAGAAATATAATAGTTTTTCAAGAAAAAAATCATAAAACTTCGTGCTCGTGCGAGCGTAGCGCTCAGCGCCCACATACACATACCTTACATTTTACATGCAAATAAGAAAATGTCCATCCAGGAGTTATGTCTTTTCTTTGGTACAGCACGATTTTCTTCGCCGAAACTCATTCTTGTCGAAATTTTCTTTTTGTCAATCTTGCCGAAACTCTTCTGGCACTGATCAGGAAGATGTTTGCTTTGATGATTTGATATTTAGTGTTCAAATCGTACTTCGCGTGACTCGTGTGTGATTTTTTATTAAGTATAATTTTCTTGCTTTCATTTTAACAATGCAACAACATTGCCTACATTACAATAAATATGCTAAATTATATACGTTTTGAACTCAACAGTGCTTTAAATACAACCAGTTCTAAACATTCAGCTACATGAAGTTCGTTCATAGGTGTGCTTTTAAGTACATACATATACACACATACACTTGAAAAAATACATTTATACCTATATGCTCAGTGAATTCTTACAGATTGTGACTTAAGCTGAAGAACTAGACATTGCATACTCCAATTACTATAATTATTTGAATCGTTTGCAATTATTCGAAAGTTTCAACAAGGGGCATAAAAAAATAAGTACTTCTGGTCAACTCTTGTGACCATATAGTGCGTTGCATATGCTGTGGCTGTGACACAAAGGCGGCGTCTACACCTTTACGAATACTTCAAACAAATCCCTGTGCCACCAACACAGGCCGGAAGAAAAACAAACTATAACGTAGTTTGTACTATTTCTAATATATAATTTCATATACCCGCAAAGTGGGCTTTTCCTTATTTTTAATAACTAAGTGGCTGTCTCTTTTTTATTTCTCTCCCGTCAACATTATTATGTGCTCTCACATGTCCAATGTGTATCTACGGTATAATGTTGAAGTTTTCACTTGTGCATCAAAGTAAAGCGTGTCAAGAACAACTTCTAGCTGGTAGCCATAGTCAGGTCAAGGTCTAGCGTACGTAAGGTTGTAAGTTGTGAAAACAAATTAGTTTTTTGAACAATCAAACAAAACAGCGGCTAGATTTGTCACATCCTTCAAGTTTAATAGTTAAAATTAACTTGATCCAAGTTGTTTAGGGTAAAAAAAATCTACTTCTAAGTTTAGTAGACTGAGAACACTCAAAAATCACTAGATCAGTAAGTCGATACTGGTTTCCGGGTGTATAACATGTTAATTACTACTACTTAAGCTTCAAACTGCATAGGTGGTGATCATAAAAGTACGTATTGTTTAAGCAAAACGGAATACTTGCATTCCAACACAATGGAATGTGCTATGAAATTTCTGTACATGACTTGTGCTTCAAAGTACATACACTAATACTATAACAATGTACACTAAAAAATTACGAATCGCATTTTTCTGTCAGAAACATCTACCAACAGAATTCTAATAAATCTCTTAAAAAACAAGTCCTATGACTACTAAGTTATTTTCTTTTGTGGTCTTCCGTGAGCAATATCAGCCTGCCAATCACCGGGAAGTGTTAAACGCAGGATTCAGACAGTCCTGTACAGGATGGTTATACCATGGTAATGTTTCTTCTTTTGCTACTGTTTACAGATGTCAAAGAACCGCGGTAACTGGAATTGTATTGCACTTGAGTGTGTTGGCTGTATCCTCCTCCCAAGGGCGACGCTGGGCCACCGTTAAAACCGCTATTAATATTAGCGTTGATGTTCGCTCTATACATGGCTCCAACGTAGGAATCTATAGTACGGTAATTCAGGTTATCCGTGTCACTATCTAACGCGGTGTCGTAGTCCACGGTTCCTTTTAATATGGGGTCACTAGAACAGCTTTCATAATCCGTAAGAGTAGGACGATGCTGTCCATCCGTAAATGAGCGAAACGACCTCACGGAAGATCCAGGACTAGTTTTAGTATGATTTCGGCGATCCCGGGCTTCTGTTGGCTCGGAGTTATTTTGGGTATCTGACCTCTGACTCTGTCCATACAAGCTAAGCCGTTTTTCGTGCTCTTGCAAAAGTTCAGACGCTGACCAGTGAATGGGTTCCTTGACTTCAGAAATCGTAAAAACATTAGTTTGAGGTGTACTCACATCTTTCTTATGAGCTCTTCGTCGGCAAAAAATGCAGAGTACAATGAGCGCAATTAGGAGCAAAACCAATAGCACTGCTCCGACGACGGTCCCAGCAATTTCTCCTGTGGTTAGTCTGCCGCTCGTGGGCTTAGAATTGGGCCAAGATCCGGAATCCGGTACATTTTCGGCATCACCGTCTCCATCCAAACCTGACGAAATATGAACTTGTGCAATATTAGATGGAAGGCCAGCCAGTCTGTGTGGATCACGTGCAAGCATGAACACAAAGTAAGTTCCGGATTCTTCAAAAGTTATTGTCAACGTTGCTTTTGTTCCCGCTACGAACGTGCTGGTTGTATTGTGAAACAAAACCGCAGTGTCAGTGTGAACTTCACGCGTTCTTCCAAAGTAGAATTCATAAGTAGAGACCTGACCCTGATCGTAATCCTCTCCTGGCGATGTAAACTGGAATGTCACATTTTTATCAAATACGGCAACTACACGCAAATCACCCACTCTGGACGGTGGGTAAATATTAGATGCGCGAATATCCATCACTCGGACGGAGAATGTAGAAAATATATTTTCAAAGAAAGGTGCCTTCTTCAAACTGCTAAATTGATTGTTATACACTAAGCTGCTTCCGCAACAAGGTTCCATCTTCCTGCTATAGCTTCCCGTAGATGGACCGAAATCAAAATAAGTTGAATCTACAGGAGTGGTAACAACTTTGACGATAATATCAAAATTGCCCCCTTTGATTAGAGCAGGGGGGATGATATATCTTGAATAAATTCCGTCGCCGTGAGTGATGTCTGGATTTCCATTTCCATTATCATGTAATTTGGTAGACCATTGGGCGTCGCCTGAGTTAATGAATGCTGTAACATCAGCCCCCAAAACAGGAGCATTTCCTTTTTTAATGTCCGCAAATAGGATGAGAGGATTTTCGCTGTAATTTGCCACACGCGTTTCATCGATATTAGAGAACACGCGCACTGTCATTTCTTGCTTCCTTTGCTCTTGTGTGATGTCTGCTACAACCTGTACAAAATGTGACTGATGGCTATCTCCCAGTCGCTCTATTCTGTAATTCCACAGGCCCGGTTCATCGATTCTAGCATCGATTTTGATTACATTTATATCGTGAAGGTAAGATACTTGATCCGTGTACTTCTTGTCAGATGGACTTGTAAGTTCAACGTAATTGACTTTAGGGTCTGTCGGATTAGGAATATATATGTGAAATTGACCAGGGCTTTGGTTAGAATCGAAAAAGAAGGAACCATTGACAAAACCCGGTGCATCTCCTTTGAATTCCTTTTGGTGGACCAAAGCGGGAACATTATTTGCAGTCTCGCGAGTAAAGTACTTCCTAATTTGACTAAAAGCGTTTACTAACTGAATATACGTTGAAATATGTGAGACCGATCCTACTCCAGTCTCTCTAATAGCAAAATCAGGGCTATAAGTTGCATGTGCCAATTTCGATATTCTTCCGTCTCCAGTAGAAGGGTACTCTATGGTTGCAACTGAGACCTCTTCTTTCTTTAGTAGATCTAATGACGCATCCAAATCTATTTTCGAAGTAGTACCCTGACTAACTAATATAATCACTGAACCTGCAACTCGGGCCCCATTCCGCTTTAGCATGTTCACAGCGAAGCTCATTCCCTTTCTCAGGGACAGGGCTCCACTGATACCGTCGATATTGGGGTAATTTGATATTTTTTCTGCCAATGTACCTCGCACTGAGTCTCTCAGGGTTGTCATATTTGCAAGAACTCGAACAATATCTGTGCCGACAGCTATTATTCCCACTTGTGTCCCTGTCTCCAAGTCATATTTAATAAATTTCCGGGTAACTAACTTCAAAAATTTCCACACATCCCGTAAATTCATATTGGCTGTTTCTTCAATAACAAGAACGAATCGAGGTGGAGTTAATTGTTTCAAAACTATATCGGGTGTAATCCGTCTAGTCTGCCTGAAGCGCGTGTAATTCAAAAAATCCGGATGTGATCCCATAACGTCCCACACGGATTTGCCAGAACACATGAAATTGTGTTTTGAGGGAGCCAAGTCATTATGATTGTTTTCCTTGCAGAAACTGTTTACTTGTGGCAGCGCAGGAAGAGACATCAAGGAACTTGTCACGTTTTCATTATTACTCAAAGTAAAAGAACACATTTCTCCATTTCCATTTGGGCAAGAATCAGACCAACTTCCTTGTAGACGGACATCACTGCAAAAATTGGGCTGAGGATCGCTTGTATCACTATCTTTGTAAGACTCCGGATACACAGGATCATTTTTAAATCCTCTCTCTTCAAAAAGGCCATAGCGAAATTTGGACCATTCATGAACAATCAGTCGTTCAGGGTATTCAGTCTCCAGGACAGTAAAATTGTGTGGTAGAAAAAATTTGTAACTCAGGGAAATGAAATCTCCCCCCATTCCGCATCCCTGAGATTGCTGAGTGAAAGGCACACTTCCGAATACCGGATGATCCAAGCCCACAAACACAGCTGCATTAGTAACGGTGCTAGCACTAGTATAAGATGCTCCAAGGTGCGTGCCACATGTTCGCGTATCCCAAGACGCCGGAAGGATCACAGTCAGTCGATGAAAGTAAACGCGTCCTTCCGTTACAGTATGTAAGTAGTCGGAAGCTGAGGTAAAGCTGTCTCGGATACTCTGGACGAGCTGTGAGCAAAATGCCTGGGGGACATCGTTGCTTACTGAAACCACTAAGTCTTCGTAACCGCCGAAGCTGTTGATTTTCAAACTGAACACATTGGAGGAAGGAAGTACAGTCGACAGAATAAGGAAGGAACATAAATAATGTACACCGGGGAAGAAGAATTTTCGAGTATTCCACGCCATTTTCACTGCTCAAGAAATGGGTGAAGGTATAAACCCATCAGGAGTAACGCTAAAAATAAAAATATTGTTATTTAAATGTTACTTTGCAGAGAATTAATAAAAATAAGTCAATTGAAACCTTATATTCTCAATTTTCGTCCGTATGAAATTTTAATTCGCCGAATTCTTACTTACATTGAACAGCTGCTATGCGTCAACTCTTGATTTCGCGTGCTGAACCTTCTTCACCCTGATCATGCTGATCCACACAATGCACACTCCAGCAACGGTCGAAGTTTTGTAATCTTATCGCCTTGTACGATCACCAACTCAAACATTGGCTTTTGATTGCACGAACTCTGTATATTATAATCTTCCAATGCTTCCAGGCCTTTCGCCCAACAGGGGTTTATGCCAATTTCAACGGGTGTGGGCGAGAATATCTGCAATTTTAATGAAACGGATCGTTCGTGATGAAATCACACTTAAAATTAATTTACATTGTAGAGAGCAAATAACACAGAGTCTCAATCAGAAAAACAGCATCAATTTCACGCCTTTTTTCCCATTATAACTTCAGCTCACACCTCACACAACTATATACATAACCTTCACTTTGCTCCACTATGCAACACCAAAATCTTCCCAACGCTATATTATAGATTATAGAATGACGATAAATTATTACTGCAGGATATATAAGAATGAATCAATACAAATGAATGCGCTCTACACAATTTATGCACTACGAAAATACAAATGATTTTACACATACCCTTCATACACATCATAAGTGCTTTACTTATAATCATTATTATCCAAATATCACAATGCAATAATTGCCTCCGATTTCTTTTTTTCTAACCACTTGTCAATTGTCATGTCCCAACAAACTATATTTAATGTGTCCTGAATACGCCGTATGTTTCACGAAAAACGCAACCAACGCTCTTTGTTGCAACGAGACGGATTCTGTTGATCCTGAGCGCGTATCCTGAGCTCCGAACTTGGGATTTCAGAATTGATCGAATTAAAGTTTCTGCCTTTTCATAAGAAATTATAGCAAGCCAAATGGCTTCCAGGTTATTTGCAATTTCAATGGGATTTTGGCATTTCGAGACCCATTCAAGGCCTGTCTAACTTTACGCATACTTTCGGTAGTAGATCGGGCAATTTGCTGACTTAAGAATATATCTCGTCGTTAGTCCAAAAGCCGAAATTTAAAAAAATTGGTTTTTACTTAACTTGGTAACCTCTGTGGTTTCTCCGGCTACTGTTATGCAGTAATTGAGGTGTGAAGGACTAAAATAGAAACCAAATGACTAAAATATTGTTTATTGCCTAATCAGTTGGCCGATTCGGAAGGAATAGTTTTGCGATTTGTTAATTTGTCCTGAAAAATTTTGTCAGTTAAATTAGTCGTTGAGCCTTTTAATGGGGTATACCCGGAGCGATGTTGGTCCCATTTAAATAACCTGGGAATATGAGTTTTTCGCTCGTTATAATAATCTATGAGCAGAAAGTGTGAGTCTAAAATTCATCAATATCTCAAGCCCAAGGTCTGAAAATTTCAACAAGCTAATGATCAACTTTTTCCGTCATACGGAAGCTACACGGAAAAAAGTCTGGTGTGTTTTTCCTGAAACATACGGTACCAACATAGCACACACAACATGCCATGCTCATTTTGCTCATTCAAGACAAAAATTCCGGCCAAAGTAATACCTTTTGAGAGTCTCACCGGTAAATTATTTTATCTGCCCAGACACTTAATAACTTTCATCATCAGCCAAAGGCCAAACACTACAAAAAACTCATCTCCAATTCGTATTCCAACATTGATAATCCTTGTTTTAACACATACAAAAAAATCTCTCAACACAGAAGCATCCGTTAACCTTGTATGAGCATAGTAGTACATAGTATAATCCTTAAGCCTTGTAAATTGTAAAGTATCTCCTAAAAAAACAATAGGCCACAAAAAAAAAACTGTGTACTATATGATACATTCCGTGGAAAGAATTCCAATTATGCAGCCTCCTATATTATCCAAAGTACAAAATCCAAAAACAGAAAAAAAAAAGATTAGAATAATATTACGAAATCACTTTATCCTTACCACTATTATTCAATGGAAAAACAAGCACTGCACACCGTCCACGTACACACTTCATGGATACATTCTATTATATTCCCAATATTTGTTTTTTCCCCTCACACTTTTCCCTCTTGTCTATTAATAACGTATCCGCAAAAGTACATACAATCGAGAATCCAGAAAGTCTAATAACTCAAAAAACACATGTCAAATGAAATCACTCGACTTTGTTCCACAAATCCTCCAAATACAATATCGACATAAAACCTCGGTGCTATCACCTTGAACCAAACACTTTAGAACATGGTTGGAATAGAATTACCAGTAAAAATTCCATCCACCCATAATTAACTGGGGAAAGGAGTAAAAATTAAAAACAACATGTTACCAGTAAAAAAAAAAACACCCCCCAGAGCTGAAAAACTGAAAACGGATATAAATTCCCGGTGTCAAAGGTTATTTGGTTATTAACCTCAAAAAAAAAGCACTTCCCCGCAACACTTAGCACACTCAACAAAAGGTCTTTTCGGTGGTGACAAAAAAAAAAAAACGGAGAGAAAAGGCAAGTAAGTGACAGGTACGATATTTCCGGATGTATGAGATCCCGTTTTTAAAGTACACAATAAGAGGAAAAAACCCGGTTTGAGATATAGTACAAAACACCCTATAAAATTATTGACCAAATTTTCCCCTGTACAAATCCCATAAGAAAAATATGGGAAATAACAAGAGTCACACTTTTTCTCCAGTCACACCTCCTTCTCCAGCTCCTGCCGAGTGTCTGACTGCGTCTCCAGAGAAATGTTGATATGGAAACAAACACAACAGAGAGGAAAAAGGGAGGCGAAAAAGGACGACAGAAGAGGGAAAAGGCACACACATGCACACTATTTAGGCCTGGAATGGTCCCCCCTTTTTTTTTTGGTATCCTTTTTTCCCTTCAAAAAAAAAAACTTGATGAAACACAAAACACAAATCGTCATAAGGTTTATAGATAAAACATATGAGAACCTGCTACGGCACTCGTTCACCACAAAAAAAAAATAGAATGGTTTAAAAGCATGTTAAAAGTTTTGGTGTTTTTAAAAGCTTTACTACACACATACAGACGGTAAAAGCCAGTTTTTTTCCCCTCTTGTAAAGAGATATGAGGCACATAAGGACAGGAAACAGGAAACCGGACACAGGAAAGCACGAAATAGGCATTTTGTGGGAAATATATATCCCTGCCCCTCATTAAATATATGCTTTATGAGTTTTAAAGCGAATCAGGCTAAAATACAAATAGCGTGTGTATATATATATAGATGTTACAAAGTTTTTAGTTTTCTCTTCTTTTACTCACTCCACATTTTTATATAGACGGTATTGTATAGAGGGGGGAAAAAATTCATTCATACATATTTTTTTTTTTTCAGAGGTTAAAATCTACTTTACTACGACTTTACTATTACATATGACTTTTTAGTTTTTACCTACAGCACGCTACAGTAAGTACACCCCCTTGAACGTCCGCCGGAACAATGAAAAGGGGAATAGTCAGACACCTGGGGAGCGTTAGGAAATGTTGTTGAGGTAAAGGAATCCTCAAAAAATAGGATCTTTGAATGAAACAAAAATGACCCTTACAAGTAAAGGAAGAAGATGGGATAATTCCCTTTAATTTTTGGGTTCATTCTTACGGGGATTGGACCATTTAGTGTTACCTTTAACGTAGGGTAAATATCCGGGTATTTCCGGGAATATCCGGGCTATTCCAGGATTACATACGCAATAGGAAAGTTTGTTTTTGTAAACAGAAAGTAAAGGGAAGGTTTTGGGGTGAGGAGAAATCGTTCTTGTTTTTTTAAGATGCTTATAGAAGCCCCATGAAAACTTTGGGGCATCTTGTTATCCTTCAGAGACCAAAGGGTTGTTATTGATCTACAAGGATTATCCTGTAGCCCTTTGCCCCAAGAAGATTTCTTAAGCATTGGGAGACAGGAGGGAGGAGAATCTTGGGTGAGAAAAGGAAATGTTGAGATTTGGCTTTTTTTTTTTTTTTTTTGTAATTATTCTCTGGGTTGAATACATAGTATGCATACACTTATACAAAATGACTGTATAGGGAGAAAAATCAGGGATTGCAGTATGAATAGGAAGATAGAAAATATTTTTGTTATTTTGATTGTCTTTATAGGTGGTTGGAATCTTCCCTTGTGACGTCTGTCAATCTGTGGTAAGAATAATTGGTGGAGCTTCGACTATTACTCTGGAGAATGGAGCTGACTTGTTATCCTGGACAACAACGCCTTTGCTTGAAAATGTGTCCAAAAGGGGACAAAGCCATGACCTCACGTGAGACGTCCCCATTGTAAATTGTCCCATTGTGACCTCACCATGGTTTTTTTTTTGTTGTTATTCCGTCCTTGTGTATGGATTTTTTTTTTTTGAGATTTTTGTACGTTGTAAAGAAAAGCAACCAAATTATGCCGCAGGACTGCATTGAGGAAGACTCATTTTAATGGGTTTTTATGGGGTTCAAAGAATTTTTTTGGTGGTATTGATGAGAGACTCAACTTTACTACTATCACTAGAAGACAGCTGGGAAATATTACATGGTCGGATTGGCCCTTTTATAAGAATTGATCCTTATGGAAGGAAAAGGAATTGTTCCGAGACCCATTTGTGCGTGTCTCTTTTCATTTTTACAGATAATATGGACTTGGAAGAATATGGTCAATATCTCTCTCTCTCTCTCCTTCTCTCTTTCGGCCTTTCTCATGGCCAGATGTAGAATAATAGGGAGAAAGAGAGGCAATAAAACTAATGCATTGGACTTCCCCCCAATTCCAGGGTATTTTAGTAGCTTTCTACATGTTTTTCACATTCTCTGTGGAGACATTTTTATAAGTGTGGAAGAAGAGACTCTTCTTTCATTCCTTTTAACATCTGTCTGGAGTTTTAACAACTCATACAGCCACACCGGAGCGTAATAAATTCTTTGAGGGTCAATATGGAACAAACTGGACATGCTGAAGAGCAAGTGATATCACTGGGATTTTAATCCATTGTGCCATAATGTACCTTAAGTAAGTACCAAATACTTTTACTTTTGCCATTCTTAAATGCATTTTTTCTTACAATTTAGTGAATTTAGGTACTTCACCAAAGGCTCAACCTCCCATGAAATCGGGTACAGAAGAAAGAAAAATGGAAGCCTATAACATTGTAAGATCACGAGTACACAGTTGTTACATTCCATTTTTACCAATACGTGACATCAAATGAAACTTTTAGCTTGTAAAGAAAGTGTTTGATTCAGAGGAATAACAACCCCGAGGCAAAGGAATATTCCAAAGATTCCAGACGAATATCCTATTTTTGAATCAACTCAATTTGAATCACATGGAATTTTGGTCCGTGCCAGAAGTTGTTGCAGAGGGCGCCTTTATTTTATATTGTTTACTCCATTTTCTCCTTCCATAATTAAATTGAAGTTTTAGTATTTTTTTTGCACATAAGCAAGACCATGAAAAAATTAACTTTCAAATATTTTTTGGTAATCTCGAATATGTGACCCAGCGAACGAGAGTTGGAAAAAATTGGGAGAATTTCGTTTTACTTACCGTTTCAACTTGAATGGAGAATAATGAATTAAGTATACATATAAGTTTCACTTTCCATACTTATGTATGTATATGTGTAACTGAGTTTTATTGTAATGAACAGATAGTATTATAATATCGTTCCACATTATACTACACATTGTCAATTCCCCTCAAACTCTCTTGAAATAACAAGTAGAAAGTTTGAAAGTTAAAAAGAGCAGAAAGTAATTTTCAGGAAAAAATAATAATAAAAAGGATGCATACCAAACACTGAACCGGAGGCCATTCAAAATTTTAGCAACAGTTCGGAATAAAAATTGAACTGAAATTGCCACCAAACTTTGGAACTAGAATTGGCACTAAACCGAATAATTGAACTAAAACTTTGACACACAATGACCCTAGTAAAGTAACCGAAAATTCAGTCACTGAATACAGAACGCTCAAAAAACTTGGACCACAAGGTTCAAAACGCCCAAAGAAATTAAAGTCAGAATGTGAATTACTTGTAACAAAAATTGAATGATTTGCACCATTATAAAAGGTACTTATTGATATTTTCTATAATTATACATATTCTAAAATGTTTTTTTTCCTTGGAAGTATTATATGTATTAAAATTCCTTCAAAAAAGTTTCAAAGGAAGTCTTAAAATGTATTACATAATAGTAGGAAAGTATTTTTAGGACACAATGAATTAAAGAACCCTTGTGTGTATACAGTTGATAGTGAAAAGCACAAATTAGACTTCCTTCTCCCCTTACACAAGTGAACAGTAGTAACTCGTCATATCCCAGCATGTTTTGTTTGTTGCCAGTGCTTATATATTTTTTTTTTCAACAAGAACCCCAGAGAACCCTATTTGGGGTCTTTACAGAGAATCCCCATGGAATAAAAACCATACGGCGTGGCGTGTTGAATTACTCAAGTATGTGTGAAGGTGCATTTATCCATCCTCTTCTTTTACCACCAGTCATATACATATTTATGTGCATACCTCAACATATCTACACGGACGATTGTCCATTGTTATTTCCTTTTCCAAATCCATATAATACACATGTAATGTATGTGGGGTGTCAATTGTTGACGGGGATCACTGTAGAAAAAAAAAAACTGGATAAAAAAAAGTTTTTTTTTTGTAGATGTAAACATTAGAAAGTATATAGTGACACATATGTATATAATTGTGATAGCCTATGAACTCAAAACCCTCTCGACCGACATTTGACTTCGTTGAGCAAATGATTTTTTTTTCCCTTCTATTTATTCCCTCTCACATATTCAGAGACCAAAGAGAGATACACGACCCTGCCTTTATTTTTTTTTCTTCCTTTCCTTTCCAGCCTTATTTTTTGTCTGGGTTTTGTAATAAGTACATAGAAGGGGAAAAAAGCGTGTCGTAATCTTTATAGTAAAGTCCAAAGATACTACTCGTGTTACAAGCTTTTACAAGTCATAATACTCTTGTATTTATTCAACAACGATCGTAATCGGCCTAGGCTTGTACGCAATGTAATAATAAATATATAAAGCCAGTTCCCTTAATCCCTTTATACGTCTCTTCTAACTTGAGATACTGTATACAGGACAATCCGTTTTTTTTTCTTTCTTATTTCTAATACATCTCTATTTATATACGTGGAAACAAAAAAAAAAGTTAATGATAGGGTACTGCACTTGTCTTATTGATTGGTGTTTTTTTTTCTTTACTATGAAGACTACAGGGAAAACTGGAGTATAGCAGGTGCAAATAATTTGTTGGGAATTGAGGCAAGAGTTGGTGTGTGGTAGGTACGGGAAGGACCCGACTTTTTTTTTTTCATTATGTTCTCCCTGGCATGGGGTAGCGTTTTATTTCATTTCCAAGAAAAGTTTGACTGATGATGGCTATAATAATGGTAATAAATGATGATTAAATTAAAGCCTTCGTGCCAATAACCGAATTGACGTGGAAGGTGATGTTTTTTATTGACAGGGTTTTTTTTTCATCAAATTTCTCCCAACCCCCAAACAGGAAGTGAGTCTGGTTTAAGAATGAAAAACCACACGTTCAGACAAAGGTACAAAGTACAGGTAGAGGATAAGTATACATGCACCTATGCCTATGCACTAGTGGCCAATCAAATGTGTTGTTCTTTTAAATGCGGATCCAGAGGAAATTGTAGTCCGTCGGTACTTCTCAAAGGTATTTGTTGGGGAACGTGCGGGAAAGGAAGTCGAAATAAAATCATGCTTCTCTCTGCTTTTATGAAATCTTTTTGAAAAAAACTTGGCAAGTGGCAACTTGAGAGCTCGATTCTCGGTATACCTCACGTTTCCCTCTTTTAAGTGTTAAGGAGGGCATTGACCGGCTTTAATTCTCTAATCAGAAACGTGTTTTTCAACTGATGTCGGAGATTAGCTGTAGTAATTATTGCTCCTACGCTTTTTTGACTGTTATTTTTACTAAGATTTTGCAATAAAATCGGCGTCAAGACCGCTCATTTAATGGGGCATGGCATGACGCGAAGGACTATTCACTTGGCCTTTCTTTTGTTCTGATTTCAAGCCATAATTTTTTTTTTCCAGGGTTGTGACTCAGGAAATCTGAGTCAAAAGCATTAAAAATTGACCCTTGTTATTTTTTTATCAGTGAAATAAAGAGAAAGACATGGGGCTGCAAAATACAAGAGGGCGTCATGTCATTTGGGGCTAGATATACTCCTCGGTAAACATCCTCGTCTTTGTGTATTTCTTCATGAGAGTAACTGAGTATAAAAAAAAAGGGAAATAATATAACCAAGCTTTCACGTTCCCTGAACCTCAACAAAAGTTTCGTAGTCCAGCCAGTTTCCTTTTACTTTCTTTTAGTGGCTACGGGAATATAGCATCATATTTGGGTGTGTTCTACGTATAAAATGTATGTAGAGATGTACACAGGATTTGCTGATGATGTCTTCCCGGATGCGTCATGGTTTCCTGCTCCTTTCTACGGATTATAGGAACAACGCATTTTTTAAAATGATCGGTCTGATCTGAATAGTGTGGACTGTAGATAGTATCAGTGCGTGTTGACTTTGGAAAGACATGGAGATCTCTTTTTAAACATCCGCAATGGTGTAGATTAAGTTCCAAGTAAGTATATTTACTGACGGTCGAAATTACTACGCCTGTGTAAACACCGAGTGGACACATGGAAACTAAATACAGTATTTGTCTTCCCTCGCTGACACACAAATCAACCATTCAAAATCCCTCGCCTTTTTTTTTATCCAAGGCAAATATTGAAAAAAAACACTAACAATAAGTCATACACACTAGGAGTTTATATTTGTACAGACATTCCCATCAATTCTCCAATCTTGGGTCCAAAATGACTGATAATGTCTTGGACTCATTTTCCGGTCATTCTTTCTCTTCAAATCTATGCAGGTAAACCCTCTGACACTAAACACTCTTCTGATGCTCTTTGGGATGCTTCTTGGAAATAATTCTCATTTGCCAATATGGACAAATTGTGTACATGTATATATACACATACATATGTGCATATATTGTGTATATGTGCATATATATGCACATGAAGCGTTTGGAAGGAATAGGAGTCACGTCCAAAATTTTCAAAATCAGGGTTTTTCCGGAAAATTCATGTATATTACTAGACCAATCCTGGGTCATTTTCGTTTGTTCAATGGGTCATTCGAAAATGAAAAAATCGGGCAAGCAAAAATCATTCAGATGCAACAGGATTGAAGTCCACCGTGGTTTGGAAGTAAAAGGACTTAAGTCCAAATCCACTGAATTCCGTAATCACACAAAATTTCAGTATATTTGCCTTGAGCCCTTTCCCTTGCTATTATATAAATTTCCTTGGAAATCCCGGTTTGCTGTTTTTAAAAAATATTGAAAATTAAATTTTGGTCGAAAACATTTTTGTGATTTGTGATTGTAGTTGAGACGTTGAGAGTCGTGTGTATAGCAAATGTTGTGGAGTAGATGCCGAGTTGCATATTTAGCTGTTATTAGCTGTTTAGTCAATTCTCTCTATAACGGACCTCCTTATAATGGTTTTCGCACTATAACGGTGTTCACAAACCCGCTCGAGACCATTTCAATGCTAAAATCTTCCTCTATAACAGTTATTTTCTAGCTCTAAATCCCCGACCAATAAATGTCCTTTGCTATAACGGTTTTAGGCCACGCCCACATATGCTATACCGGTTTTTTCAAATTTCCGAATCCCCGCCATAAATTCCTTTTTGCTATAACAGTTTTAGACCCCGCACTCAAATGCTATACCGGTTTTTCGGTAATTTCGAATCCCCCGCCATTAAAATCGTTTGTTAACGGTTTTCCTTATACCACTTATTCGTTATAACGGTTTTTCTGCCTGCATTTTGCTAATCCGTTATAGAAAGAATTGACTGTATTTAGCTGATTTCCCTTTTAATGTTAAGCAGCAATCAGTTGATCGTAAAGTGCGAACCGCTCCCCCACCGCATCGGCGCGAATCGTTTTGATTGCGAATTATGAAAGCTTACGAAGCCGCGCCGACGGGTAAAGCGAAAAACTGACGTGATCACGGAATCATGGACAGCGTGACACGGGTTTTATACTTATGTCAGGATGTCAGGATACCAGTTTGAAATTAATGTCTATTCCATAGCCAAACACCGCAGTGGGGCTTCAAAATCATTGAAGCATGCATTTTATGCAATTTTATGACGAATCTAGTAAAAAATTCTCCATTCAATCTGACAATAATTGGCCAAGTTATGAAGGTTTTTTCACGGCAAGTTAGTCCTTTTAACACAATCTAGTTTATTTGTTTTGCCTTCAGTGACAAAAACCAACAAAAAACAATGCTTGTCACCTGAAATTTCAGGACGAATATCGCAAAAAACTCCCAAACAATTTTGATTGTGTTACAAATAAACTAAATCTGAACGGGAAGAAACCTGAAAAAAGCATTGTTCTGTACCTTCGTCCTATTCAAGTTAGCATAGGTATCTTACAAATATGACTACTAAATATTTTGAGAGTTGAGAGTGTAACAAGTAACAACAAATGGAGATCAGAAAATATTTTTGAAAAACTTAGAAGCCATGGCTTTTCCCTTTAAATAAAAATTTGTATCCCCTTTTACGGGAAAAGCTCAAATCTTGTCAACATGGTCAATTCTTGTTCGATCGCGGGGGAGCGTAGCACTAGGCTCGCATTACAATTAAGCGCAAAATACATGCAGCAACCAGTTTCCCACGCTGAGGGGTCACACATCTTACATATTTGGTAACTGGTAACCCATACATTCTATGTTCCTTTGATTACTTTTTGTGGTCACCGAACGAAAGTGAAACAATTACATATTACATTTCAAGGCAAGATTACAAGAGAAATGAATGGTCCGTGCATAGGCGCAGCTGCACTGAATACAAATTTACTAATTTCAGTTCTGAAGTAGTAGATAAGCACATTAAATTATTAAGTGATTATTAGTGGATTTTAGACGCTTTAGATAACCTTTTTCAGAGGCTCTTCCGCTCCGCGGTATAACTACTATCCAGTACCGTGGGAACATATGTATGTATGACACAAATACCACAGAAATTTAGTAGTTGTTGAAACAAAGACTGAGATTGTAAATTATGAATAAAAAAAACTTTAATAATGTTAATATCAGCTTTGTGCTTTGTGCTACTGGAATTCATCAAACAGAAAAATGCTGTCAAGCTGTCATGTATCCATGTATTTGTTTTTTGTAACCAATAATTCAACAACTAATCATAGGTTAATTTAACCAGTTAGAAACCTAGACGGGTCTTAACTCGTAATCCCGAGCCGTGCAAAAGTTGGAATTTCGTACCGGATCAAAACAAAAACAATTTCGGATTAACTTCTGGAGTGCTCGCCGGATTACGAGTATTGCAATTTGGAACTTGAAATTGGTAAGTATTTCAACTTGATTTTTCAACCAAGTTCGAGTATCATTCAAATACCGATATAGAAAATCAAGTTCAAGTACGATTATAAGTTCGAACTGAAAACAAAGTACTCCATAAGGAACTCCAAGACAGTGGGGCCAAGGCCTAGCGCCAGGCCGGATTTACATTACACGCCGATATCACGCTCTGCCGCCACTTTGTACTTTTATTTATGTTTATTTGCATGGACATAACATTACTGAAACGTCCAGTTTTCGGATTCAAAAAATCTGGGCGCCCTACTAACCTATGAAGCTTTCGAGTGTTATATTTTCAGGAAATACCTGGGTGTATCATTCTCGTCAGACAAAAAACCGTGTCATCCTGACCTCATGGCTCCTTTCTTCTTTTTTCCTGTGTATATAATATATTTATTTATTTTACCTATGTACATACATATGCATTTCTACCCGAAAGGAACCTGGGCAAATGTGAGAGGGCCAAAGAATAATAATCAAGCACAGGCCGGATCATAATAATGTGAGAACACATCCGAGTGACTGCATACAGGATTTTTATTTGAACACATTTTATTTTTAACTCGTCTTCGTTTCCCCCAAAATGTCTTTCGGGATAACGTTTTTTATTCTTTCTCTTTTTTCTCAATTCTCTCCTTGCCATTTGTACTGTGATTTTTTGGGGACTGTGATGATAATCACATGCTGAAACCATTAAAAACGCTCCGTTTGGGCAATGTACAGGGTTGAAGGGGCATGGAATGCTCCACATTTTGTTTATACGTGTATCGGGTTATTTTTCAGGGAATGCCTGGTTGTATCATTCTCATCAGTTAAAAAAACATCTCATCCTGATCTGATGGTTCCTTTTCTAGTGTATATGCGAATATATGTTTTTTATTTTACATACGCATGTATACATATTCATTTCTACCCTGTACAAACCTGAGACAATGCAAAGGAGCCTAAGAATAATAATCACACACAGTCTGGATCATAATAATGTGAGGAAACACCCGACTCACTGCACACAGGATTTTTATTTGAACGTTTTATTTTTAACTCGTCTCCTTTCCCCCCAAAATTTCTTTTGGGACAACGTATTTTACTCTTTCTCCTTTTTTCTCAATTCTCTCCTTCCCAATTGCACTGTGATTTTTTGGGGACTGTGATGTTAATCACATGCTGAACCCATTAAAAACGCTCCGTTTTGGCAAATGTAAAGGGTTGAACGAGTATGGAATGCTCCACATTTTTTTAAATATATTTTTCGGTTTTTTTTTCTTCTTCAGGAAATGCCTTGTTGTATCATTCTCATCAGCTAAAAAAACATCTCAACCTGACCTGATGGCTCCTTTTCGCCTGTATATGAATATACAGGCGAATGTAAATATATTATTTATCTATTTTACATACATATACGCATGTATGTACATATTCATTTATACCCTGTACAAACCTGGGACAATGCAAGGGAGCCAAAGAATAATAATCACACACTGGCTGGAACATAATAATGTGAGGAAACCCCCGACTCACTTCACAAAGGTTTTTAGTTTGAACATTTTATTTTTAACTCTTCTTCTTTTCACCCAAAATTTCTTTCGGGACAACGTTTTTTTTTAATTCTTTTTTGCGTCTTTTTATCCTTCCCCGACTCATCCCTCATTCTCCCGCTGGTGCTCTGAGCCTTCGGTGTCTCCTGGCAGCTCTTTCTTTGTCGGTGCTTTACTCCAGGCAAAACTCTCTTATTTTGATTCCTCGTCGGAATTAGATTTTTGGGAAACTTTTCATCATGGTAAGTCCAGATTTTATCTTTTGCCAATACATTTTGGTTTATTTATTATCAGCAGTTTTTTAATACACCTTACAGTTAACCAAGGCATCGATGGGATTAGGATTAATGGTGGGTTTATTTAAGAAAAAAAAATTAGTCCACTGGATTCGGATTAGGGTGAAGCTGGATATTGTGACCAAGTGGGTACTTTTGGGTACTTTTGGGTATTTCTGAAAATGCTGCAAATTAGAAATCACTCTTCCAAATTGCTTATTTCAACCACGACAGAATAAAATAATTAAAAAAAACATAAATAAAATAAGTAGCCACAATATTAACAGTTACCCTACAGATTAACCTACACGAATCGGGATTACATTCCTGAATTCTATTAATCCAGATTTTAACCTTGGATTATGGGATTACAGATTACAGGGGGAAATATAATTTTCCCGAAGTTTCTCTACTGAAAATATGCATATAACTGTGCATTGTGAGATATATGTAGAATCTTATCCATGATGGAGTACATAATTTGATCATCTTCACATGGACTTGGTATCTGTAATATGTACAATTTTAATAGAAGATGTATTCAAAATTTAAGAAACAAACTTGTAAATCTCGGAATTGAGTGGATTTGGTCATTTTATGCAGTAAGGCATGGAGATAATCCATTAATGTGCTTCACCTTCGGTATGTAATGTAGTAATGTTAATGCATGTATAATATGTATATAGTATATGTTTTTCTAAGTGTGCGACATGTGCGTGGAATTAATGGTTATGATTAAAATAAATATGTGCATGAGGATGCCGAAACGATTTTCGGTATCTGTTGCGATGTTGTGCATGTCTTTCAAAGTAGACATCATAGAGGGTGCATGTATTATCTTGTGGCTGCTGGTTGTTTCTTTCACAATTTCTTTTGATATCATGCAGGTAAACCTAATCCCAACTTTTACACGACTTGGGATTACGGATTAAGACTCGTCTAGGCTTCTAAATGGATGACGGATTATTTTGTCATCAAAATGAATCTAGGATTTAATATTGGATTGTGTAGTCTGTAATCCAAACCCCTAATTCCGTGATTTTTACCCCGGTTTGTCAATGCCTTGCTGATGTGCAACAGCAGATAGCGCAACAAACAAATGTTATCTGTTAATGTATGTAAGTGTTGGTTACAAAAAACAAATGTATGTATATATGTACATTATACATAGAGGCGTTTTTCTGTGTGAGGCATTCAAGTAGTACAAACATGATATAAATCGATCAAATAAATCCAAGCTTCGATTTATCATCCAGTCGAGACAGACAATTTTGGTTGGAAGCCTGAGAGCTTCATATGCGACTGGTGAATTGTTAGTTAATACGCTAATGAAAAAATACCTTGGTCATTTTTGTATCTAAACTTCAACGTCACCAAGTTATCGTCTGATCTTAAACGACCAAATGTTTTTGGAATGCGCCAAGTTAAAAAATTAAAATGGGCATTTTAAATTCTGATTTCAGGGTCAAAATAAACTAATGAAAAGGGTTATAGTATGAATCCCAAAAAATCCTTTTTAAAATTACTTTGTGGAAATACCAAAATAATGAACGTTTTTGGCACCGAATTATTCCCAGGCCCAGTAAACATCACCGTGATCCGTGATTACACTCATTTAAAAGCACAATGTTTGAAAGTGTTCTCATGTTCCCAGACATCAAAGGGAGATAGTGAGATAATTTCAAAATGGGTCCTCATAAATTATTCTAAACATTATTATTTCCACTGCATTTCTGCAGCTTTTATTTATCTCTATAAAAACCATCCAAGGATATTTCTACAGGATTCACAATGAAATTTTATCCTATCAACCACTTCTATAAATTTATGTTTGACCCTGACATCAGAATTAAGAGTCAATTTGGTAACACGTACGATTTTTGAACTTGTCGCTATAAATTCGACATACTTGGCCACTTGCCGAATTGGGTGGCACATTCTCGCCTAGATACACGATAGAACACATGTTTGCTTTATTGCACCGTGTTGCGGACTAGCGAGTATAACATTTTTTTCTTTAGCCTAAGGTATACGCATGCCCGAATTTAGAATTATACAAAGCTAATGATGTCATTTGAGCATACCACAAAAAGAGCAACGGTTATAAAAACTAAATCCGGGATATTTTTTCTCCTTTAATACAGAGCAAGAAAGCGAGTTCTCGGGGCTCCAAGAAGGCTCAAAAAGCCAGCAGCGATGTATTCTCGTTGTTCACACAAAAGCAGGTTTCCGAATTCAAGGAGGTAAGTCTCGCATATGTATTTAGTACGGTAATACAGAGAAAATAAAACAAACTGTAAACATACCGGAAAAGTCGAAAAAAATACGAGACAGCGGCGTAAAAAATAAAAATAAACGAAGAGAGCTAGGGAAAATGGCAAGAGGGAAGAAAGAATAAAAATCAAGGGAGAGACCGAGTGAGAAATAATAAAAGAGAGAAATCAAGAGAGGAGACCGAGGAGAGACAATTTAATTCAGTAACAGAGATAAATGATCAAATAAATTATAAAGATACAAAATGAGGAGAGAAAATTAGTAAGAAAAAGGAAGTCCGATAGAGAAAAAGAGACATACAGTCGACTCTCCCGATAACGTCCTCCCCTAAAACGGTCCTTGTTTTATAACGGCAGCAAAAAATTCTTCGCTCAAAAACTTTCTCTAATTGTTAAAATAGACATGTCTCTTCTCTATAACGGTTCTTCGCTATAACGACCAAAAACTTGATGCTCCTTTATAGGGTGCCGTTATTGAGAGAGTCGACTGTATTTCACTGAATGGGAGTAGACTCAGAAATGAAAAACAGAAAAGGCATAGTACCAGATGAACAAAAGCATACAATGAGCAAAGAGTCAAAATAGCGACATAGAGAAATGTACAGAAAAATAAACAATGAGAAAAATCATACCAAATCCCTGCTAGATAACTGTACATTCTGAATGCAATGAACAAAAAAAGAAGAGCAGAAAGAAATGTTATTTATTTTTACTAGAGATGCTCGAATAATAATAATAATTGATTTATTAGTCGTTTGTGCATCAGTGCAGCTCTTACATCCAGTAGGGATAGGGATTACTACAAAGAAGTACTACATATATAATGAAAATGGTATGATGCGATCAGTATAAAAGCAATTCGCACCGACCCGAAGAACTGACTTTTTAGATTCACAACAGAAGTGAGAAAGATGTGAAGAATCTATGTAGACACGCGGAATGCATCATGCTAAGAAACAAATGGGATTGTTCTAGTTCTTTGGGATAATCGTTGAATTTTCCTCCATTCTCACCCCGACCATCATGTACAGGCTTTCCAAATGATGGATGCTGACAAGGATGGCGTCATCAGCAAGAACGACCTCCGCGCCACCTTCGACGCCACCGGTCGTTTGGCCAGTGACAAGGAATTGGAAGAGATGTTGGGTGAGTCCGCCGGACCTTTGAACTTCACGGCCCTCCTCACCCTCTTCGGTAGCCGCATGACCGGCGCCGCCGATGATGATGACATCGTCATCAAGGCCTTCAACACCTTCGACAACAAGGGCAAGATTGCCAGCGAGGGGTGAGTACTTTTCCATTCTTTGTCAATAGTTCCTGGAATTATATTTGAAAGTGAGGGCTGAAGGCAAATTAAAATTTGAGAACGGAAGATAAAATATGGACGCCGAATTTAATTTACGTGTAAGTCAGGAAGAAAGTCTAACGATTTGCAGAAAATATTTCGAGGAATCTGACCATATCCACGGAGCCCTAATGCAAAAACTGACCGTTCTCTCCATTCTGCAAAAAAAATTCAAATCTCTCCACTCTGCAAAAAATTTCAAATCTCTCCATTCTGCAAAAAAAGTTGAGAACTCTCCATCCCACAAAAAATGTTAAGAACTCTCCATTCTGCAAAAAAGTGACCATCCCCAAGGGCAAACATGAAGCTCTACATACGTGCGGATTTTTTTGCAATTGGTCACTTTTTGAATTTGGGCTCGTTGGATATGGTCAGATTTTGTCCTCCACTCTCGATTTATAGGTTAGCGCGAAAGGGGATTTAATTTTTCACACAGATTTTTGTTCAAAAGAGAATCTCTATACTGGTTCTTTGGGAATTTGTCCTAAAAAATGGCTAAAAAGAAAATATAATTATTTGCATTAACATGAAGGAGAAAAAATGACTAACAAGGAAATATAATTATTTGCGTTAGCATTAAGGAGAAGAAATTTACAAAATTAGATATATGCACAGAGCAAAAAAATTCCTAATTATTGCGTACATTTTTTAGTACTAAATAGAGATATTGTTGAGAAATTTTTCTTTTAATAATTTCGCCACAGTCTTCGAACTGCATTGATGACCTTCGGAGACAAGTTCAGCTCGGACGAAGTGGATGATGCCTTTGAACAAATGCAAATTGACGGCAGTGGACAAATCGACACCGCCGCCCTCATCCAGATGCTCACTGCCAAGCCAAAGGAAGAAGAGGAGACCGCAGCTGCATAGAACAACTGTGTAGGAAAGCAAACTTAAAAGATTCAAATCAATATTCACAAAAAAAACAAAATTCACAGGCTTCCTCTATTCCACAACTCAGTAATAGATAAATCTGGGCGCCGGGCGCTCAGCCACGTTGCCTTTTCCCCCCTGGACTCTTCTTCACAGAGGGTGACACCATGTGGAAGATGTTTCTATTTGGGGAATCAAGTACAATTTAATTATGGCGGATCAACCATCACCAGACCTTCTCCTAGGTCCCCTTTCCAACATGTAAAATGAATTCCCTGGCCGTGAAATGCCAACAAACAAGAAAAGAAAAATATCCTATATTTATAAATTGTTGTCTTACCTTTAAAATTTGTACATTTTCTGAATACACCTTCCATATGCAATGTAATATATGCCTTCATAGATCTGGTATCCTTGTAATAATGACTCTTCCTTCTTTCACTAATAAATTCCTACATTATACAACACGTGCATTTTTTGTCTGTGTCACAAATCTCCATCCATCAAGTATTCGCGTAATAGTAGTAAAAACCTCAATTCTTCCATTTCATTTAGCAAAAGCTATGGAAAATTACATTTTGCACCCACATTTTTTCATACAATAGGAATTCGGTGGGAGTACGTAGTGGGTAGCCCGGAACAAAGATATTGCAGATACCCAGTAATGTCCAATTTTTACTTAATATTACCTCGTAATCCCGTTGGTTGTTATCAATTATTATAAATGGATTTGTTTTTTCGTCTTGCCAAAAATTTACTCGGGTAATAAGGCGGGGCTGATTAATTCTAGTTGGCGACTACTTACATATCTTTTGTCGGAAATAATAAACCTCCAGTCTCTGGCCGTCTCTTCTCCCTTTCTGTTTGTCTCATCATATTCTTCCCTTTTCTTATTATCTCTGCCTTCCTCTCTCTCTCGTTATCGCATTCTCCTCCCCTCTCTCTATTTTCTCAATTTCTCTCTCTCAATTTCTCGCTCTCTCTATATTTCTCTCACTCAATTTCTCTCAATCTCTCTTTTATACTATGTGCCCCTGTTTATCTCCTTACTCCAGCTTTAGCTCTCTCTCCCTCTCTCTCCCTCTCTCTCCCTCTCTCTCCCTCTCTCTCC
>JAQGBT010001022.1:0-37348 GCA_034698585.1 Disparrhopalites patrizii | reverse complement strand
TTGATTTTGTCATATTATTTTCACGTTTTTTCTCTAGTTTGATTTTCTCATGTTTTTCTCTAGTTTGATTTTGTCATGTTATTTTTTCTCTAAATCGATTTTGTAGTGTTGTTTAGTGTGTTTTTGACATGTTGTTCCGTTTGATTTTGTCATTTTGTTTTTTCTCTAGCTTGATTTTATCATGTGTTAGTTTTTTTTTCTAATTTGATTTTGTCATGTACTTGTTTTTTCAGCAGTCTAATTATTTCATGTTTTCGTCCTTTCTCTAGTTGGATTTTGTCATATTTACGCTCTCTGTAAATTGATTTTTTCCTCTATTCGTTCTTTGTGTAGTTTGATTTGTCACGCTTTCGTTCTTTTCGTAGTTTGATTTTGTCATTGTTTCGCTGGTTTGATTTTATTTTATATTTTTCTCTAGGTTGATTTTCTAATGATTATTTTTTGTTTTTCTCGTATTTCTTCTATTTATTTTCCGCCCTTCTGTCTGTCTCAGTTATCTTTCACTCCTATCTCATTTTTTCTCTTTCTTCGAGCATCATCACTATTTGCCTCCCTTCTTTTCCCTCTACATTTTTCATCTCTTATTCGCATCCTTGTCCGGAATTTATCTTTCTTTTGCCCTCCCTCTCCCGTTTTTCTCCCCGGCCACGTTCTCCGGCTCCCTTCAACGTCGAAGACAAATGCTCGCAATCCAAGTTCTTAATTGAGCGTTGTCATGTGTGGGCACACACTAGCAAAGTACAATATTTCCCTGGCTGGGAATCCTAACTACAGTCTAGTTAATACCCTCACACAAATCTAAATGTTATGAGAGTAAACACTTTTAAGAGGCCTGGATTTTGGGGAGAGAATGTGTCTAAAAATATGTAATATACGGATGGCTCCTACAGTCCTCCTCTTCTTCAACCCAGTGTGTATTGTTGCCTTTGTAAGCCCTGTAGGAGAATCTCGCTCCATCCATAGTGTCGAGGCTGTAGTGCCCAATGAAGAAAGTGGGTTACGAGAATGAAGGAGCTTTTTGTACTTGTAAACAAGAACATACTAGCAAAGATAAAAGCGGGGAATTCCCCGAGTTTGCACCACACTGAAGGCATCATCTTTGATTGGTAGAGCCCGTCCAGAATCAAATCCACGAGGATAGTAAATGTAAGCTTTCTCTAATTTTTCCAAATTAAACTGATGTCTGACCTGCAGAAAAGCGGAACAAAGCGTTCCTCTGTATTTAGGTAAAAGATGGGAGAGGAAGGAGGAATCCCTAAAAGGCTTCTGAAATGAATGTCTGGAGTAGGTGGCGTATATATTCCTCTATGCATACATTCTATCCCTCCAAAAGGGGGGAGAAGTGAGGAGGAGGAACCCAAATCCAGCCCCAGCAATTATTTACGTCCAACAAATAGGCCAAAAAGTACAGTGCTTTTACGAATCATGAAGAAAAGGGAAGAAGGTAGGAGAAAAAGTCAATAAAATCCTTCAATTGTCGATAAAAGTAAATCGTTCCCAATGGGAAAGCCATGTCTTTGAGGTTTTTTCACAGTGGTCATACCTCCGAAACGTCTTTTAAGCAAGCTTTTTTTCTCCCTACTACTACTACTATGCATATATCTATCTTAAACCGTTACCACATTGTAGACAGAAAGGGTTATATCACACTAAAAGACTCCCTGATTGAAACATTATCAAACCTGATGAAAGGTTTGAAAAAGAAAAAACGGCGGGGTGGGGGGGATACTCCATGACTTAAGTGCACTTTGGATTGGAGTAAAATAAGAGAAGGGGAAAAAAGGAGGGAGGAAGAGAGAATGTGGGACCACCGCCAAGGAATGTAATGAGAATTCTCTTTGCGTATTAAGTCCCTTAGATTTTTAATGGAGTGAAAGAATGTGGAAGTAGTGTACTGTACCACGCTTTGGGGAGAAGAAAGAATGGGGAAGGATGCGAGAGAAGAAAGCCGTGTGTACTGGTAGTAAGTATATTATAGTTTTCTGGGAGGAGTGAAGAAAAGGGTTGAGAGAGTGAAAATAATTAAGAATGAGTGGTTACAGGGACTCCCAGTGATAGTGGGGTATAATAATGTGTGTATTATATCGTTAATTTCCCTTTCTCTCCCTCTCCCACTACTCCACTGAGTTTCTTGACAATAATAATTGCGAGTATTTACTGACTGGGGGATTAGAATAATCTCAGAGAAGAGAAGAAACGAAAAAGGAGGAGGAGGAGGAGGAACTCTATAGTAGAAGAAGAAAGGAGGAATCTCTTCGCTTTTTGGAGACATTAGCAATGCACCATTTCCCCTATCCTGTACAATTCAGTTGGGCTTTCCTATTCGGATTTACCATACCGTAAATTTTTCCATTAACAAATCCTTGCATAGAGAGCGAGAAAGATAAGGAATGAGTAGAAAACAGAGTGTGAGAGAGAAAGGCAAGGAAGGAGAGAAAGAGAAAGAAGAGAGGAGAGATAGACAAAGAGAAATAGAGAGAAGACGGAAGGACAGAGAGACATACAGAGAGAATGAGAGAGAGAGAGAGAGGGAGAGAGAGAGAGACATACAGAGAGAATGGAAGAGGGAAAGAGAGACATACAGAGAGAATGGAAGAGAGGGAAAGAAAGACATACAGAGAGAATGGAAGAGAGGGAAAGAAAGACATACAGAGAGAATGGAAGAGAAGAAGAGAGACATACAGAGAGAATGAGAGAGAAAGAGAGACATACAGAGAGAATGAGAGAGAAGAAGAGAGACATACAGAGAGAATGAGAGAGAAGAAGAGAGACATACAGAGAGAAGGATAGACAGAAAGAGAGAAATAGAGGGAAGTACAGAGAGAGAAGGAGAGAAGACAGAGAAAGCGAAAGAGAGAAGAGTGCAAAGAGAGAAATAGAGAGAAAGAGAAAGAGAAGAACACAGAGAAATAGATAGAATAACAGAGAGAGAAAGAGAGAGAAGAGCACATAGAAAGAGAGAATGACAGAGAGAAAGCGAGAGAGAGAAGTACAGAGAGAAGGATGGAGAGAGTTAAAATGCCAGGGATACGAGCGAGAAAAGAAAAGATTTTGCATTTGCTTTCAGGAGAAAGGAGAGAATAAAGAAAGGGAGAACTTTTCCACTTTCTAATAGTGCTTATACGCACTGCTGCAGCAACTTTTCTTGGTAGTTGGTCCCTTCAGAAAACCACATGCCTGCGTAAGTAAAATACAAGTCAGGCAGATCATTTGCATCAAGATTTAGTTGAAGTGAGATTTTGCTTTCTCTCTCTCTCTCTCTCTCGCTCTCTCTTTCTCACTCTTTCATGCTTCTTTCTCGGTCCATTTTTCTCCCACTTTCGCAATTCTCACTCACTTTCTCTGTCTCTCTCACCTTCTTTTCCCGTGGTCCCTCTCATACTCTCCAAGAGAAACACTGTCAATGAATCTCTGCTGACTCTTCCCCTGTTGAACTTCCTCTTTTCCCCTTTCATTATTCCTCCTCTCTTTGGAGTATTTTCTGGCTTTCGCACCATTTTTTGGAACAACCGCTGCAGAAAATTATGGGTTAATTCTAGTCCCGTCGCGCTTCTTCTTTTTCCACGAATCTCTGTGTTCCCCATTCCGTCGGTGTGTTGCATATCTCTCTCTATCTCTCTCGGTCCTTCCGCATTGGGTTTACTCACTCTTCTCACCAAATAAAGCATGTCCTGGTGCTCTCACGGAGGACAGAGGACAGCCAGCTGTCATTATTTTACCGACTGCACATTTTACGACTTTTCCGCGACTCATACAAAATGCAGGAGGAGAGAGAGAGAGAGGGAGAGCATGTCGTCACATAACATACATACCTAAGTGCTTTCGTGAATCTCTTCACATCCATACAGAGCACATTTTTTAAAGGGAGTTTATTCGGGCGTTAGTGACAGCATAAGAATGACGATGGAAGATGTGAGAGAGCTCTGATAGATAGATACTACGTATATACTTGGGAATAAAGAAAAGTTTGAGCCACTTGTTCAACTTCTTTGGTTTATTCATACATATGTTATATACAAACAAACTTATATAAGTCCATAGATCTACTAGTGTATATGTAACATGAAAGACCCACATGTACTGGGGAAATCACGGGGATTTTCCCAGTAATAATTTCAAGGACGACAAACTTTTGTCCTAAATATAGAAAAGGGCATGAAATTGAGCTCATGCACACACTCCCGCTGATTTCTAATGTTGCGAAAATGATTTAGTGCCATATATGTATGTATTTCACGCTCCGATGTCAATCTGATGCAAAAATAATCTTCTTCTCCCGTCATAATTTCTCCTCTTTTCCCTCTTGGCTAACCACAAAGAAAAAAAACGTTCTTATGGTGGAGAAAGATCTACGACGGGGATGGAGAAAGCCCAAAGAGTGAAATAAACTCATGTGTAAATGCAAAAGTTTGTATATATGGTGAACAAGTTTGTGGAGTGGAACAAAGGAGGAGAGATTAGCTTCATAATAATAAAATGATATAACATCATACATCTGCATACATATAACCACCACAATTCCTTCTTTCCATACTCTTGGCTGAGTTTTTATGGCTTTAATAGAAAATTTTCTGGGAAAAAAATATGTTTTTTTTTTGGCGATCTATTCGTAAATAAGAATATACGAACGAGTACTTGCACTGCTTATAGGGGCTTGCGACATATATACATTATTTATATACATAGTTATACATATAAAAAGGATATTTGAAGGAAATGTCATGGAGGAATCTGTCCGTTTTTTTTTTTTCAAGCCGTAGTACAGAATAGTTATGGTACAGTTTGGAGATGACACCCTGTCTTGGAATGTCACATTTTTTTCACTAATCCTCTTCTGGCCCTTCCTCCCCGCCCTCCTCTTCCTCTTCCTCCCCACCCAAATCCGTCGGGGCAGTCTCTGCTGGACCTTCATCCATTTGTTCCATCTCCTGCTCCTCCTCCTCTTCTTGTTCCTCTTCCTCCTCTCCCTCATCCGTTGCTGGAGGGGCTGTTGGGATGACTGGAGGAGGTGGAGGCAAAGAAGGTGGCGGAGGTGGTGGAGGGGCACCACCAGCATCAGCTGCTCCCGCATCTGAGGCCTTCGGTTCTCCTTCACCCGGTGGCTTCTCCTCTTCAGCACTGGGCTTCTTGGATCCCCCCTCCGCGTTCTCATCGTCCAGAAGACCGGAGAGGTCAATATTCTCCAGGTCAAGGGACATTTTCGAAGATCTTTTGTTACTACCCTCATCTTCCGTTTCCACCACTTTTTTATCCGGGAACGCATCCACTCCCGCCGTTTCCATTTCCTTGGAGGATAGATAAACCAATATTTTTTATCGTTTTTTTTTTGTTTTTTTTGGGGGGGGGGGTTCTTACATTACATTTTGGGAGGGTTCTTTTTTGGGGGGTTCTTACATTGTAGCTTTGGGGCCGATGGGGTAAAATGAAAAATTGAGAAGGGGGCAACAAGAAGAAGAGAAAAATTGAAGGGAATCAAAAAGGGAAGTAAACATATTATTCATTCTGCCAAACAAACCTGTCGCAATGTCTGGAAGAACTCTCTCTCCGCCTGAATGACGGGATCCGTTTTGGTCTCGTAAACAATGTCAAATTTCTTCCCACCGGACAAATCAGGGAGAGGAACTTTTTGGCCCGTTTCCTTCTCCTGGGCTTCAGCATCTTCCTTCTGCTTCTTACGGAGCTCCTCCTGCTTTACTTTCTCCGTTTCCATCTTCTCTTTGTCACGTTTGCGAAGTCGGATCTCCCGATTCCTTTGTTCCAAAACTTTCTCCCGGCGAGACTCCCTCTCAAACACTGCGGCGAGGACGGGTCTATATGTACGTAATAAATGCGGGAAAGAATTTTTTTATGCCCTATTATATTGATAAGGAGGAGAGGAGTGGGAGTCAGAAGTCGAAGAATCAAGACGGGGTAAAAAACTAATATAATAGCATGGGAACAGGAGGAGAGGGAAATCATCAACCACTATACTATCATCAAAAAGCCCCAGAAAGTCACTCGACATACTTTCCACTCACGGGGCTTAAATGACTTACTTATCAGCCTTTTCAGAAGTCGTCATGGCTTCGGCAAGTCTCACCAAGCTCATGTAGCCTTGGTCTGTGCCCACAGCTACGAATTTCCCATTATCCGCCGGTGCCACAGTTGTTAAGCTGTCATCACAAACCTAGAGAGAGAGAGAGAGAGAGAGAGAGAAGAGGAGAAAAAAGGAGAAATGTTGTTGGTAATAGATTTTGGCGGGTCTTTTCTAAACGAGCAAACTTTTACACAAAAAAAAATCTTTCCCTGGCCTTACCCCACGGGGTCAGAGAGTTTACTTCCAAAAAAAAAGCAGTTTGTATCTCTTCTTACCCTCGTAACTAAATGTGGACGGACAGGATCCATCAACATATCCCAGAAGTCTAAGTTGCCATCTAGTCGGCAGCAACAAAAGCTGGAAGCTCTTGTGGGAATCCAACCACCATGAGAATACAGGGAATTCTGTAGGACAGAGTTTATACACATTTACATATACATCATTATATCCAGTCAAACAGTCAAGGATTCCGGGGGCAAGTGATATGGACAGGGATGTGAGGAGCATTTTTATCACCCGGTGGGTAGAATTCTGAAAGAAACCGCGTGACAGAGAACGAGAGAGAGAGAGAGAGAAAGCGGGAGAAAGTAAAAACGAGAAGAAAAAACTGATTAAAATGGTAGAATAAATTATTTCAGGTAGGGCTTAAAATGGAAATAGTGGGAAGAATATATTGTAATGAGATCTTTATTCCATTGTTCACCCCCTCACATTTTCGCGGGACCGGAGTTCCCATCGTTATATTAACATTTATTTACATAATTCTAATGAAGGAAAGTGCAAAACTTTGTCGGAGCTAAAAGGGGGGAAAGCGGAGGAAGGAGGCAGCATAGGAATGAGCAGAATCATAATATGCGAGTGAATTGTTGGAGAAAACTATAGGTATAAAGTGGGTCAAAATAAAGGTAAAAAAACAGCAGAGAGAAGAAGAAATAGAGGTGGGGAGAAAGAGAGGGGAAAAAAGTTTTTGGAGAATGTCCTAATACCAAATCAATGTGGTGAAATAATTAATGCCTAGAAGGGAAAAAGAAATGAAGAGAGGGGGAAAAAAAGCCCTTTCTTTAACTCTTTGTCACGCATAGTGTATACCTTTGGCGCCGTCCACAGAATGGCAGACTCCCGACAATCTTCTGCAAATATTCGACACGTGTGGTCACCGACAGTTAAAAAGTTTTTGATGAAAGTGGGATTCCTCTGGAGGGCTCTCACGGGTCCGTGATGGGCTTTGTAGAGATGAACCAATTTATCATTAGGAGTCTTACCCTTCCTCATCATGATCATCACGGCACCTGCATAATGAACCATTCAATTACTACCAGTTAACAAAAGTTCATCGGGGCAATATATATATGCACATAGGACGAAGAGAAATCCGCATCTGTCCTTGTGATTCACACCCCTATGCCAAAGCGGGGGGGGGAACTATAATATATACAGTGGTAAAATCTTATTCCCTAATGGACTCCAACAATCTCTCAACCAGTACTTTCACGAAATTAAATCGAAGCTGTTATATCGGGGAGAAACTGGTGAGAATTTAATTTTTGGATCAAAGCTCTTACTTTTCTTAATCCCTTTGATATTCCCTGTCTCAATTCCTTTACTAGGGCTTTGGTACAAGATGTAAAAAATTCTAATGTCACCCTAACCCCCATGTATTCGACGTGGGCGTATTTTAATCAGCAAAAATTTGCACATCTTTTCCTCCCCTGCCATTCTCCCCGACCCCGCGCTGCGGGAAGGAAGCCCCCCAGTATTTTCTTAATTAAACTGCCAATATTAAAGAGTATCCTTTTAAAGGGGTGCGAATTGTTTTAATGATAATTCAGCAAAATATCCACAGTGAGATTCATACAATTCCTTTATTTAAATTTTCAGCCTGATTTCACCGCGGGTGAGCCTTTTTTATCAAAATTAAGCTTTCCGGGAATTTAAATTTAGGCCCGTTCGAATTTTAATTTAGGTGCAGAATTTGAAACCACAATTGAGTTCATTCCATGAAAGCAAGTGGCAAATACGCGTTGTGACAAATACCAATCAGACAAGTCCCGTAAGGTTGCATAGAAATAACCTGATTTAGCTAGTCTTAATGTATATAGCTATAATTGTGAACTACATTTTCGAGATAAGTGTACCGACCTTGATCTGGTTTCCCTAACCATGTATGTATCTGTTCATTTAGGAGATTAAGAAAATTGAGCAAATTTTATTAGACTCGCAAACAAACTTGATTTGGAAGCTATGACTGCCCTTTGCCGTTGGTTCACCACAAACCACAACGGGGGGTAAAGGTTATGTATAACCTGCACGTTTTCATTGGAACATCAGTCGTAATAACTGTGAGAAAGGAGTCTTCCATGGGTTTAAAGGGTTTCCACAATGTTTTGCCAGGGCTCAAAACGGGATTTTGTACTGCGTTATATGCTTTTAAAGTTTAATGCGTACTGATATGTCTAATGCTTACTGCCTAAAAAACAACCATTTCATTTACTAGAATAATAACAGCTTGTCCACATTCTTTCCACTTCATTCGTTCTATGGAAAGGAATCTCAACAGTACTAATCACTAATAAGTTCCATCTATGTGGAAATGAAAATAGAGAAATGTCTATGAACTGACTGGAAATCAATAGAAAGCGTGTACCCGTTTCAGTTCCAGCCATAAATTTAGTAGGGAGTGTGTGTTCATATTCTAAAACTGAAGCTCCTATTGCTGCCTCCGGACGACATTGTCCTTTCTCAGGGTCCAACCACGTATTTTCTATGATTTCAGATAACTTACGATCGTCCCACCAAATCACCTGGGAAAAGAATAAAGAATATTTTCACATTCACTTTTTTAGGACTACGATTTTACCCTGATCAATGTTTTGATTAACATCTATCCACTCGAGACAACCAAAATGACAATCTCGATGATAACTACTATTAATTATATGGATTTTTTTTCTGGTTCCAAACTAATTTTTTTTAAAGTAGTACCCATGGAAAATATGTTGTACCTGGCCGTCCAAACCCGTGGAGAAGAACTCACTGCCAGTTTTACTATTAATCCACATGACCCCCGTGCAAATATCCCCATGCGAATTCTCGAACAAGGAAGATTCCACCGGATTAGCACCAACTCTCGCATCCCATACACAGACCTTAATGAGAAAAACATTGCTTATATTTTGTTTTCCTATGGAAAAGTTTTGTTTTTTTTTGGTGTCCTACTTATAAACTTTTGTTTGCTCTTATATTCCGGACTATCAATCTACAGTCTTAAATACTTAAAATATCTCGTGTCATAACCAAACTACGGAATGAAGGATTCGTATAGAGTAAGAAACAAATGATTTGTTTTCCCTGGAAAAAGAAAAGAAGAAGAAATAAAAGTAGGGCAACTCACAGATCCATCAAAACATCCACCAATGATTTTGTGCATGTCTTTGGGATTATAACGCATATCGACGATGTGAGTCCCCGCTCTCACCAAGCCCTCGGGCCGACTACTATTTTCTAAATCCCAAAGAAAAGCTTCTGTGGGTTGTTGTCGGAGCCGAGCATCAAATTCTGAAGGACAATGACAGATTCCAACCCTCCCGACATTGTCCGGAGCCCATGTTATCCTACTCACAGACCGTTTGGTGGCACAAGGATCTCGGTAAACCTCGATCACATGGGCAAATGGTGGTTGTTTGTGAGAGTCTGGGTCCTGCCAAGGCTCGTCGAAGAAATCCCCATAAATGTCTAAGGCATTATTCTGCTTTATGAGCCGTTCCATGACCTATATACGGAGCCAGAGACACCCAGAGAAAGTAGTACATACGAACTCATCATCATCAACAACAACAAGCCGTCCTCATCCAATGCACATCCATAATACTTCCATCCTGATAAATCCCATTTTATCCCAAGGACTTTATCCCTTATTTTTAGTGGGGCCGCGGACTTCAAAAACATGGTTATCATGGATGGAAGTAATATTTATTATCAATTGTTAATATTACGTATATATAATACCAAGGAAGAGCACTACGAGGCACATACCGACGTCATTTCCATCATCGAGGTCTGATATTGGTCATCCTTCTCCAGCTTTTTACGGTAGCGACTCACCATGTCCGGCTCGTTGATATTAATGTCTTTCGGCCAGCCGCCTTCATCATGGTAGAGACCAGCATCTGCGTATACGGCTCTGATTGTGTTCATCTGTTTTACCACCATAATAATAATAATCTTAATTTAATATCTAGTCATAATCTTAACACTTTCTCTCATCCCCAACCACCTCTCTTCTCACCCTCTAAGGCACAAGCAACAACCATCATTTTAGCACCCAAAATCTCCCCTTTTCTATAGCACCCCTACCAAACTATTTCATTTTGGCTCACCCAACAGAAAGGGTTGAATCCACCAAAAAAAAGTAAGACACAATAAGAGGATCGTGACTCACCTTCCTACTCAAGAATCAACAGCAAAATGATGTTTAAATTGCATTTGAAATCCTCCGTCATACAACCCAACTCTTTCCATTCAAGCAGTGCTTAAAAATCTCCCATTTAATCCAGACCAATAATGTACCTTGTACCTCGGTAAATCTCAGCGAATAAACCTCGCTGGCCCCAGACCAATAATGTATATACCGAGGTAAATCTGAGCTAGTCTATTCTGTACCTTCTTCTACTCTCTCTCCCCTCAATTTTCTCACAGTCCCCCACTCACTATTTCCCATCTTAGGTATGGCCATACAGTTAAGGAAACACTCACTGCAAAAGAAATTCAACCCAGACGAGAACAAGAAATTTGAAGGTCATTAAATGACTCACCGACGTCCCATCCAGCCAGGTGTTTGTCCTCCTCGGTATAATTCCCCTTTGATTTCTCCCTGCTATTATTATTTATTTATGCCCCCCCCCCACTTTACACTCGAGACTATGTACAGTTAGGAAGACTGAATCACCTGCTAATCTCTTGAAGTTAAGTGATGACCTCATAGGTCATTGATTTCCAACTGTAATTAGTATACTCAAGTGTCTAACCAACTAACCACTCAAGTTTGAACCATTCCAAAGGAAATAAATGCATATGAAAATGCATGGTCTATTCTTAGAATCTAAAGTATGAAGTGCAGGATCACTAATATACATTTTAATGGTAAGATGTTAACCAAAGTATTACAGGGGTTTTATTAACAACGTTGTACGGAGACTAACGGGTTGTCTCAACTAGCCCCAAAAAGACGGCTTGGGTCCCCTATAGACTAACTACAGAGATTTTAAAACTGAGTAATATTACTACTAATTATTTTTTGATGGTAAATGAATGGATTTTTTTTTTCAAAAACTAACCAGGGAAATGGGATTTCAGGGGATTTTTAAGGGCGGGTAATTTGAAAAACGGAAGTGGAAGAATTGGAAAAAGGGACAAACTGGGAAAGTGCCGGTCGCGCTCCCTCCAGCGGCGGAGGGTCAGAATGTGTACATAAAAGAATTATTCCAGAGAGACCAGACAGAGGGGAAAAAATTGAAAAAAAAAACCAGTCCTTTCCATAAGTACTTCACATATTCTTTTTCAACCACTGAAAAATCTTTACAAACAAAAATACGAGTTTCGGATCACTGGCAATGAAATAAAGTGCATCACATAATAAAAATTTCACAAGGATAAAAAAAAAAAGGAAGAGCAATGTACTCTGTGGATTTAAAAGGATGAAGAAAAAGGGTATAAGGCAGGACTGTGGAGGAATGGACGTCAAACGAGAAATCGCGGGATGAGACTTGAGACAAAAGATCTGTTTGGGGCTTATGGCAAAAGGGATATTTTTGTGTGAATTGTTCCAAATTCAAAATATTTGTAGTTTTTATCTTTAACGGAGTTCGTTGGCAGAAGATAAAAATAAACACTTTCACACATTTAATTCCAATTTCCATCCGTTTTACTATACTTTTATCATCTGTTTTATCTATTGGTGTCATTCTCGGTCCTTGTTGTTGCTTGTGCAAATCAAAACAACTCCTACATTTCACAAGGGGTCAATCCGTTTTTTTTTTTCCTCTTGATTTTTCATTTTCTCTATTACCCGGGACAATTATTGGACCTGAGGAACTTCAAAGGAAGTGGTAAATTTTGGTGAGTTTTTGTTTTCTTTTGGTTAACATCGTTTTTTTAATTTTGTTTAAATAGAATGATTTGCCATACCTCAGTCTCTGCCGGTGCTGGAACAGCTTGAATTTCCTTGTCCACTAGCCGTAATCTCCGTACTTTTTTCTTGAAATTTTTATTGGGGAAAATATTGATGTGTGTCCTCCCATGATCTTCGAGAAATTGACACTGACGTCCGAAATCTTTCCGGAATTTTAAGTACGGATAAATTAGCTCTGGACCCTCCCGCTGCATTTTGGGATGTTTTTGTTTGGATTGCAAAGCTTCTTGGTGGTGATTCAATTAAATTGTGTATACAGGATCCATTCAGATTTCAGATGGACGAAGGAACACGGAAACAAAAATAACTTAAATATCTTTGTTTATGTGATGAATCATGTATTAATTGTTAAATAGACAGAGGAGATGGGATAGTAGAAGTTGTCAAAAGGGAGGACCATTATTATAAACAAATGTTTTTTTTTTTTTTGCCACAAAAATGTTTTTATTTTTGTGGTAAATTAATTCTTGGTATTAACGTTAACCGCATGAGAGTAAAAAGCCAAGTTATGGATTTGTTTTAAATATTATATAAAAAGAATAAAAACCTTTGTAGTATTTATTTTAAAAAAACAGCTAAACCCCTTTTATTTTTCCTTGGGATCGGGATTGTTGTGATTATTTTTGTACAACAGAACGGTATAAAATTGAATGACTATAGATCGCGGGTGTTTCACGGAGGAATAGTTTGGGGGGTGGCTTTACACAGATGTTTACAAAAATTCTATTATTGAGTTATTGATTGTCGGGCAATACTGTACATACATTGGTATTCAATTTACTTAATCGGGTTAGCTAATCTTCTACTGGCTAGGATTAGGTGTTACACCGTACTCGTTATAAAAGAAAGTGTTTCACGTCTGTTCCTTTATGCTGTAAAGTTTGAAGAGGTGGAAGTGCGGAATTGCGGAAATAGAAACGTAGACTCCGATTTCCGATAATATTGATTTAACAATTTTTTTTCTTGGTGAATATATTCTTCCCTTTTTTTGAATGTACACACAGAGGTGGCAAACAGTCATTCACCAACTTTAACCCAACCATCCATGACAACCATCTAGTCACAGCTTGCATAGTCGGCCCGGCCGGGAGCCGACATACATTTTTGTTTTCATTTCTGGACTGGAACCTGACTGGAACGTCATTATACAGCAATCTTATTTCCTCTTGGGTGAGTTCCGCTGTCATATCTGTATACGCATATTCGTAAGAAATACACATGTGTCCTTTTACTGTACATGGTGTTTCGTGTTTATGTCTGTAATCACTAATAAAACAAAACATAATTGACAGTACATAATATTGTTCCTATATTTTGTATTGTATTACATTTCTGTTTTATAATTATCTCTTCTGAATGTGGATTTCTTTGCTGGTGTTAGACACAAGACACAACTAATAAGTGAATCCGTGTACTTGTGATTTCATTTAGTTATTTGTATGAAGCAAAATATTCAATTATGATTCAATTAACGCGACATTATTAATTTCTTTTAATAGATCATTTCCGATAGCAAGATGAACAACGGAGGTAGTAATGGGCCGTCGTACACACATGAAACTGATGCAGTGCATCGCCGGATCAAGCAAATGACTAATCAGTCTTCATACCCTAAGAAACAAAGAAGTGTGCCGGAGAACATTAGCCGTCGACTGGATTTAGTTTCTGCGCCTAGTCCGACCCCTAGTCGCTCCAGTAACGGTTCCACAGGTTCTACGTACACTAACGGCAGCGCGAACTCTGTCCATAGTTCATCCTTATTCACGCCTTCTGCTGGCACAGCGGCTAAGCCTTAGTATTTAAGGGCAATAATTAGTACAAACAACTTTTGCGTCCAAAAGGAGTCTCAGTGGGTTTTGATTCAGCTAGGAGCATGATTTTGTTTTGATGATGTTGGGTGTAGGTATTTTAACAGTCGTTGTTTTATTACTTAACCTTAGATACAAGTAATGGGATAGAAGAATCTTATGATTGGAACTGAATCTCCACCAATATTGTTTTCACATCCCGTAATCATGTGGGACAGATCAAATGTTATTGATCAAACTGATCACTAGTTATGGTTAGAGTGTTACGTTACATTCAAAGCATGTATGTATGTACATTTCCTGTATTTAAATTATATTGTTGGGGCGAGACTGATGCGATATTTTTCTATCTATGTTATACGTAATATTTAATGAAATATATCACGGGTCAAGCGGGTTTTGTAGCAACTGTAAAACTGCAGGGTAGTACTATGCAGAAATCAAAGGCAGGCCTGGGTTTTGTAGACTTTAGATACTTCATATACAAGCAAAATGGAATCAAGTATTTTTCAAGGGTGGTGCAACACTATTGAGAGTTTGTATACGGGTATTACAACTTTAGGAATACAAAGAGCCGGAAAAGTTTTGTTGCCCTTCAGCATAAGTGAATATGTAGGTAGCGCATGATTGTAACATCATTCAAGTATTGCACCACTATCTAAATTTAAAAAACGAAAAACGACAACTATTATTAATCATTCGAACGTAAAAATGAAACATATATGCATATTAGGCCGGTGACTTTACAATGTAATTTTTGTAATATCTATCCGTTTATTTTTCCACTAGACAATTTTTATAGTAATTGCAAAAAATCGCTTATACTTTTGTAAATTTGACGATCATTGTACATGGACTTATGTTTGTAATTAGTAATTATAAATAATTTGTACCGGAACGAAAGGAGTTGAATTTCCTTTTCGATTATGTTAGCGTTCAACTAAACAATATTTGGTGTAAAACCATAAATTAATAACTTATTCTTTGATTGTTGCTGAAATACGCTAATGACTTTCAATTTTTGGTAAACCACATCGAAATGCAATGCGAATACAAATAAAAAACAACGAAGAAACAATTTAAAAAATGAACAATTCTATGAATAATGGAACTACGTACGTCGTGTTTACACAAATTAATAATGAATAAAATTAATTGATGAACACCAAGTACTAGTAAAATATAAATATGTTTACAGGCTTAAATATTGTCCCTTTTTGTGCCCACGTGCAAGTTTTGTATACATAAAGCATTATGCTATACGGCTACTACGAACAGTGAAATTGAAAATGATTTTCAATTTTGGTAACAAATTGTTCATTCTAACATTACATTCAACCGCTCTCTTTTTTGAACATGTCTACAAGTAGTTTTTTCCTCTAGATATTAATTTTCCATTCTCAGTAAACATATGGAACGAGCAACAACAAAACCATATTTAATTGCAGCGCCTGCTCCATCTGAGCATGATATCATAAGTAGCTGTTTTAAAATTATTTTATACTATGTACATGTACGTTTGGTGTAATGCACTTGTTTTCATTCCTATAGTTTAAGGTGCCGAATACTTCGGAATAATTATTAAATATCGTTTTTAAGTAAATGGAATGCTCAGGTTCGAAGTCTAGATAAGTGTTCGACTCACAGATCTATGATAGAGTCCCTTAATGATTTGGATGGTTGTTGCCCAGCTGCTTTCAGTTTTGCTTCCATTTTTGAAATCATCTGCTGCATTCGTTTTATCTGGAAAGCAAAATATTTCAAATAAGGATTTCCGGTGAATGCATTCATGTTGTAGTTTTTCCTTTTAACATTCGCAATGATCACCTCTGCTTCCTTCTGTTGAAGAATATCCTGAGGAGAGTCTCCGGATGAATCCCGCTTTAATTTACTTCTTTCTCGTGCAGATCCATTCGAAATTTGAGCGATTGCTTTGGCTCTGAAGTTTTCATAATGGAGATCTTGAGTAGTTTCTTTTAGATCGTGCATATGCGACTGAATTAGCATCGTACGCAGTTTGCAAAAATCACTGTGACTAGGATTTTCCACTAAAATCAACCGAAATCAAAACAGATTTTAGAATCATACATTTGGCAGTTATCCGCCTGTGTGATTAAACCACAATCCATTCGAGGAAGTTAAACAATAATTACCCTCCACAATACCCCACGGATATTGACGACCGCGCACTTTCCTTCCCGCCACCTCAACAAACGTTTCACTGGATGCTACTGCGAAGGGTATAGAGGCTTTTAACTCCTTATCCTGCCTCTTAAACTCGTCGTCTTCTTCTTCATCACACTCAGGGAATTGATAAATCTGCCCAAACAAAACATTAAACAAAATTTACACACATGCAGCTTTTTTGGAAAGTTTATTGTTGTCACTATTGTAAAAACTTCTGCTATACCTGTATCTGATTCTTCCTGAGATCATCTAGCACTTGTTCCTTCAGTTTTTTCACCTCGTTCGGGGTCAAGGTGTCGGACTTGGCAATGACCGGTATGACATTAACTCTGTTCTGCAAGTTTCGCAATACTTCTACATCCAACGGTCGCAACCTGTTGACATTCCCAAATAGGTCATTTATCTTTAAAAAAAAATCACTTTCAACAGTATAGACACGCCGGGAAAAAGCAAAGTTGTACGTCATTAAAAATGTGTGTCCCTTTGAATCTGATACAGCAGCAATAATGAAATGATGTCCCGTTTCCAGCTTCCAGCATACAATATTCAATAAACTCCTCATTTTTTCTACAATTAAAAAAATTAAAAAAACTCTACCCATGGCCGTAAGGTGGAACGAAGTACAGACAACAGTGTATTCGACTGTCTTGTATATGTCGGCGATTCAGACCGCTTTCTGCTTGAAAATACTGCTGAAACTGTTCGTCTATGTAATCCACGCAAGTCTTCCAGCTATCTTCATTGTTTATGGCGTCCCCGAAACCTAAACAACAACAAGGAAGCTCTCGCTCAAAATTTGAAGTACTTCATCTCATGTCTCTGTAATCTTAACTTTACTCAGGGTTTATGGAATCGCATTTGAGGACTTCTTATTTTTCCAGTCCTCATTTAAACCCATACATTTTGCATTGTATCATTTAAACCCATACACTACACATAGATACACGTGGACATTATACATATATAAATATAAATAGTAAGTAGAAGGATTTATCTTTTGTGAACTTACCAGGCGTGTCAACAACTGTTAGCCGTAGCTTCACACCCCTCTCTTCAATCTCGGTGGTATGCTTTTGTATGGACGTCGTACGCTTCATAAGTTCTGCAAATCGTAAAAAAAAACAGTTTGTAACATCCACTAAATAAGACATATCTTGATTCCTGACATCCTGACAATAGTGACAGTTTACACAACCTTTCTTATTTTCTATAAGTTCACACATTCCCATTAAAGTATTCTAACATTACCAATTACCATATCCAACATTCTGTTTTGCTTAAGGAAGCCAGAATTGTGAATCCTCAAATCTGTACTATTTAGTCGCTATTTCGAACAAAAAACTAGAGATGTTTGATAATGTCAATAAAATAATTAAATAATTAAAACTAATAGATCAAATCTCTCTCTCGCACTCTGGCCTTATGCATTTTTGTCCTCCTTTAAAAACACCCCAATATTAATATTGTATGAGGATCAATATGAGGCATTTTAATCACTGAGAAATTAATTTCCCTTAATTACTGGAAAATGCATGTACATTATATGTATAATATAGAGCAGCCGTAGGTCGTGTAGGCTATACTTAATTTCATTGACACATTAATTTTAATTTTTTTTTTATTCTAACCTTTATTAATTAATTCTATTGTCATTGAGGTCATACATTCAATAATGCCAGTAGTGATTAGTGATCCCTGTATACTTATCAATTATCATAAATCATAATGATGATGATGAAAAGGAAGGTTGAGCCAAGCAAAGTGCAGCTTTATATATTATAGTAGCTGAAATTGGAATTTTGAATCATAAAAGCAATAATTATTATTGGGACTGTAAAACCTCTGATCACGTGTCTGATCACGGTCACGGATTTGCTTCTTAAAATATCCGTACCTGATGAGGGTAAATCATCAGGCAAAGGTTTAAAAGGCTCCCTCATATTCGTACCCTCCTAATCAATCCATCATGACTGGCTTCCCTATAGTTTTTTTGCTACTAGTATTGAAACAAATACTCACCTGAAACACCGGGTAATTTGCGATTCTGGTAGAAATCAGCTAAGAATAGGCTGTTGATCAGAGTCGATTTCCCGAGTCCGGATTCTCCAACTGCCATCAATGTGAAGTCGAATCCTTTCTTCACAGATTTGCGGTGAACTTGTTCCGGGAGAGTGGCGAAACCAATTAATCTCTCGTTCTGGGTTGTAAAAAAACAAAATATGATCAATTAATAATTAATACTAGTTTCAGCTTCTCGTCACTAGTTGCAGCTAGCAGCTACTATACGTACCCGTGTTTAGCAAAAATATAGAAGATGAGCTTGACAAATAAAATCTGAAGATTTTTTTTTTAATAAATCGGACAAGAAGCGTGCTACCTGTAAAGACATTAATAGTTCTCGAGATTTTTTTTTTAAGTTTCCATTCTGTATACATAACATCTGCTGAATCTGCTCTTACTTCAACCCAAGCCAAATATGTACAAATTTATTCCATCGAATTATTTATTGTTTTGTATACATACGTATATAGAGTAAAGGGTTAATTTTAATACAAAAATAACATCTTCCAGCAGGATAACAACTTTCATCAATAATGTTCGAAAAAAGTGTCTGAAATGTTTATTTTGTGCTAACTCAAAGAATATTCTTTTCTCAATGGATATACATATATTAGTAGTCATAAAAAGGAACAAAATGCCCCACCAAAAACCTCCAATTGCTCCACATAATATTCTCGTGACATTAAGTAGCCATAAATATGCCTCTTTACTATGAGGGAAGATTGGTTCCATTTTTTTACATAGTCATTTTGTGGGGATGTAAAAAAAATCTTGTGTTGAGAACAATTTTTCTTTGGTATCATCTCACTCGCCGACACCACCTAATAGCCCCAACAGCTAAAAATGACATTCCCCACGCCCCAGCATACATTTAAACCCTGAATATTTAGTAAATCCGCATATATTTCCCCTCCTAATAATTATGACATTTTTCAAGCGGTGAATGCATTCATTTCCGCACGTGAGTTGAGTAATTACTTGAAAAGAACTGAAGAATTTCAAGACAGTAATCTACAGATATCCACCACAAGGATCATGCAGTATTCCCATCAATAATATCTTATTTCCCTTTATCATCCTTTCACTCACAATTCATTCACTAAGAGCCCAATGCTCTTTAACCAAATATAAACAATATTTTCCGCAGGGTTCAACGTGGAAGCATTTTTCGAATTGCAATTACTATAGTCATAGTATGAACTCCTCCCGCGTCAAGGAACTTTATAGCCATCATATTTATCCGCGCAATTGTACCCAATAAAAATTGTTTCATAAACAGCAGTTAATACATAAAGGGATCGTATTCACAGTTTGTCTTTATCAATTTACTTCCGTGCATTTGCATACACTAATAATATACATACATAGAGTACACATCTATTCATCTATATACATACACATACAAAATAACTCCTTCATAAAAATAAGATTCAGTGAAGAGAGTAAAGCATTTAAAAGCATAAGGCAACAAGTAACAAATGTGTAGTTTGATGGCATGTAAATTGCCATATGCTTCTGCAATATAACAACACAGAGGAACTGCTGAATAACTTTTGTATGATGTTTAAAAGAGATTCTTTAAACAGCATCTGTCAGAGTGGACACATTGTTTCAATGGTCTCAAGTTGTTGCCTCCGGAGAATTTTTTTTTTCTACATTACTTATTCGGCTAACATTATATGTAAACTTCCAGAATGACATGAAATGGTGGTTACTTTTAATTTTCATTCAAAATTCTCCCCCCCCCGCCTCATTGCATAATGGTTCTTTGGCTAAATGGTGTAAAAAGAATACACTTAATTTAATAAGGGCTTTGTACAGAGATGAGCCAATCCTATCAGACGATAAGTGGAGCATGTAAGCTCTTGTCAAAAAGAAACGTGTACGAGCTGTTGAACTCTTTTTTTCCGTAAGAATAATCAGTGAACAAATAAGAAATCTTGGAGACTTGGGTGAAGGAATCTCCGGATTAACTTTTAGGAAGTGTAAAGGTTCACTCGAAATGGCTGGACTCTCTGTTTTTTTAAAGTTGAAAGCTGTCACTCCAGAATTTGTCCAATATAAATGAAAATGACCAAAATTACCAGTTATTTGAAAATATCAGTAAATACAAATGGCTGCATGAGCTCGTCAAACTCTCGGTTACATCAAATTCAAATCATCTCCAGAAATCAAAGTTATATAACGTATGAACAGAACGAAGGCACATAAATTAAAATAGAATATAATTATCTTGAAAATATGACAATAATTTAAGAATACGTGTAAAACAAATGTGCTTATTACTGTCCATAAAATGCTATCTCCCAACCCCTATAAGAATGTGAAGGAATGACCCCCTGTGAAAGGAGAAGAAGCTAAAAAGGAGACTCCCAACAGAGATGATATAATATAGAATACAACAATCATCGTCATAATAACAAATGGACACACATTTGAATCCATTCCTTTTGAGAAGCGTCTACCATGACAAGAGCTTTTTGTTCCCATGACGGTGAACAAAATTTATACTGGAAGTCACACAAAAAATGTTGTACATGTATCTATGAAAAATGAACATCTTTTCATAATGGTTGAAAAGGATGTTATACCATGATTACACACACAACAGTCTCTTTCATTGCTGTGTGGAAATGTACAAATATTACATTATATTATACATGAGAGTTGGGCAGGGAAGAAAAGAACGGTGAAATGAAGATGATGACGTTGTACCCTTTAAAACGTCTTCCGTATAATATACATACGTGCACATGAGAATCTCTCTCGTCCTCTGTGTATCTTATTATATGTGTTAACAGACGCCAAGAACACTTGTCGTTCGCACTTGAAAAGGAATGTTTTTATACAGCATTTGATAGTGTAGTTGTGTAGTACAACACACGAGGAGCAAGCCAGTGATGGTGATAACTGATAACATTCTCCACCCATACCTTCACGAAGCCTAATATGCAAAAGGATCGGAATCTGGGAACCACATTATCAAATACTGGTCAAAGATTTACACAAATTTGCATACTACGAAAAACAAAAGGAATATTTTCCCATAAGCCTCACCACATTTTACATAACAATTTTACCTCATTCATTTCACACTAACTAGTGCACATGTGGGCAAAATCACCAAATATCCACCATTATTTGTAAACAAATGCATATTTTTGAATGCATTATTCCAAGGGTGTCCGGACACTATTCCGCCAACAATGTCACCGACAACAATGTCACCGACAACAATGTCACTGCCAAAGTTATTTAAAGTGAACGCTATGTCCACTGAAAATTAAAAAAAAAACAATTCCTCGCTTGTTCAAGCAATTGTAAGCCCCTCCTCTTGTCAGATCTCTTCTCTCCTTCCCATACTAATGTGGAATATGAAATCTGGGGAAATCATAAAAACTGTCCGCAGACATCTGCACAATTTCCCTGGGGAAGAGTGAAAAGTATTTAATAATCGCTCTGTCAAGGTTAGAATGCACATTTCCCAAGAAAGTGAAGATTAATTGAATACTCACAAGGGAGAAAAAATTGTCTGGTCTCACAATTCGTGAGCTACGAAAAACCTCAAAAGCGTGACAAAATACATGCCCATGACAGTAAAAGGATTAATAATAGAGGGAAAGAGGGGGGAAATATGCAAAGAAAGCCGAGGAACTTTTTCGTACACAAAATGATGGAAACGGAAGGGAATCCAAAGGGAAGCGTATGTTGTGGACTTACAAGAAAAAATATATATGTATAAACTGTAAGGGTAGAAAGAAGAAAATGTATTTCTTACCTCTTTTCCTGTACGAGGCAAAGTTTTAGCACGGTAAGCATCAGAAAACTTGAACTCAGCAGGTGGGCAAGAAAGACAAAAAACATCAGGGATTGAGTCCATGATGAGATTATGAGTACTTTTACTGGTGGTAACAGAGCTCATGGGCCTGTGATCTAAAATAACACTATGATAGGTGGATTGGGGTTGTTGAAGCTGCACTTGTTGCTGATGTTGAGGTTGGGGTTGCTGAGAAATTCGGAGATGTGATGGGTAATACTGACTTAAGAGGGAGGAGGAGGAGGGAGGAGGATTCTCAGGAAGGAGATGTTGTTGTTGTTGTTGCTGCTGTTGCTGCTGCTGAGACTGCTGTCCCAGTGTTGTGAGGGTGCTCCTGGGCGGGACAGTGATAACTTCTTGGGTTCTTTGCCCATAGCCAGAGTAGGAAGAGGCAGAAGAGGCTGCAGGGAGACTCGTGTAGGATGATGACTTGGATGATGATGATGGCAAGGTAGAGAGAAGTGGGGTGTAGCGTGAGGGCTTATTTGGCATGTTGCTACCACTACTACTAATCCCAGGATTTGTACCAAGACCAGAACTACTACTACCACTTATTAAATTCCCACCACCACCACCACTCCGATCTCCAGTCACTGAGGACCCACCAAGTCCACTGCCACCAGTTAAACCACTACCAGTACCTCCAAGATTCAGAGTAGATGGTCTATCTCTGTCACTCAACGGCTTCCCGTAAGTACGAGAATAATATGGAGAGGAGTAGCCGTACATTTTTTTTTTTAAATCTCTATCCTTATTGATAACTTTCAACCTGAATTTCTCCTGTATCTACCTCACAAAAAGTCTCAATCAGGAAAAATGATTACCCTCGAAAATACACAAAAACAACTTTTTTTCCTTCTCCTTCCCCTCTGTTTACACCCTTCATACGCAACTACCCCCGTCTATTCCTCCCTGTACCGCTCCAAATAAGAGAATCAGGGAATTATAAGATTAACTGAGTCGTGACATGAATTGGAACCTCCACCTAATAGAATAATCTCGGGTAAAAACAAGATCGTGTATACAAACAATTGTTTTATAGCATGAGCTTCTATTAAATTCTTGGACCACTTTTTTTCCCCTGTATAATGTCTATCTTTCGTTGAGTAAAAAATGGATGGGGCAAAAAAAAAAAAATGTGTTTCAAATTCTTGTATACTAGGCTTGGCGGACGACGTTTTTGTTTGGGGGATCAGGACGAACTCAGAGCCAGTCACTGACTGAGGTGGAAGGGGACGGAAGGAAGCCTTTTAAAAATCTCCTCCATGATATAATATTATATGGAAATAGAGGAATGAATTTCAGGAATTAAATGTCAGTGTCTGACATTTCAGTAGAGCACTTCGGTTTCCTGCAACATGCTCCAAAAACACATGATGTGCTACTGAACCCTTCTCTTCCTCTCACACCACCACCACCAGCAACAAAGACAAAAACTTTTTTTTTTTTGGTATACTTCCAGAACATTGCATTTTTCAACTTGACGATGAGAGAACGTGGATGGGGAAAGGGAAGAAAAAATTCCTTCTTCCTTTTGGTTCCTTATTATTCCCTATACACACACATATGTATATACATGTGCATAATACATACATGAACCTCCACTGAGGGAATTAACAGCCTGTATAATTATTATGTGTGTACCACGCTCAACTGAGCCCTGTAACAATAACAATAACCATGAGACAGTGTTTTTAATATATTGTTACCACTTGTAAGCCGAAAAACGAATAAAAAACTCTACACATACGAGCAGTAGGTGTTTCTCTCCCAGTACTAATCATGTGTATTATATAGTGTATGTGTAGTATGAATTTTTGTATACCGAAAAAAAAAAACGTTTTTTATAGTTTGGTACACGCGGATATGGACATGTATAAGGATTGCTATGTTTGATTTACACACATAGAATCATCTGTCTTCAACTCACTTTTCTCCCTTTTGTAAGAATTTTCACGCGGCTTCCCTATATTTGGTTGACGAGCTATTAGAATATCATTAAGTTACGTGCTCATCCCCTGGAACGGGCTATTATCCGACGTCCTCCAATACATTCCCTTGTGAAGTCAAGTCAGAGAGAGAGCTATCCCCTCCAAAAAAGGAAGTGAATACTCCTGCTGGTCTCTCTTTTTACTACCACTAAAAACTATGACCAACATGTTAATAAAGGATACAGGCACATACCAAAGAGATTTTGAATGGAATTATACCAAAGGGTAATTTCATCAGTCAAAAGACGAATGCATGGTAGGAACGGCAGTGTTGGTCCAAGTCTAAGTAGATGTTTTGAGGGTATATCGAATCTCAAAGTTATGCAGGTTTTTTTTTTGTCCACAAAATGTGGAGCAATTTCCCCCTAAAGTCAAACTTGCCAACATCCCAGTTTTACTATACCAGTAGGCTAGCAAAGTATACTGGGCTGTCATACCATCTTGAGCCAGAACAGGAAGGAAGAGCTTTGTATGTGTGTCGGAAGGCAAGTGGAAAGCCTCTATTTTTTTTTTCTCTCCAGAACCATAAATGAAACCTGACATTATGCCTGGAAAGCCTAAAAAAAAATTACTTTTGGTGTAAAATCCAGACTGATGTAAAGGGAGCGGAGACGAGCCTTATTTGCATCAAATGATTCATTATCATTACACTTCATAGGTCAAACTCCTGGCTGGCACAGACATTTAAAGGGCTGACCTTCCCATGTGTACAATGCCAGTGAATACGATAATGGAAGTAAACACTATTAGGTATACAAAATATTCAATATTATGAGTCTTACCAACTCGGGAGAGACAGGTAGATTATTTACTTTTTAACCGTTTAAAAAAGAATATAATTACAGAATACAACTTTTTTTTTATGACCTATACACTGCAAGAAAAGTCGGGTCCATTGAGCTCATTGCCTTTGCTTGTGTGTAAACACTAATTGTGTACATACATTGTACGTGTAGAGGTACACTACACATATTACACAAGAGTATTTACTACAACCATTTACTCCAGAGAAGGAAAAATAATAATTCACTGTCCTTGAACAGATATTGCACTTCTCCCACATGATTAATAATATCCAGCTATCTCCTGACCCCTTTCTCTGTGATTATATCACGCATTTTACGGGCTAAGAAACCCTACATGAGTGCTGGTGTATATACACGGGCATGAATCAAGACTTTTTCTTGTTTAAAAAAGATCCAGAGTGTGAGTACGAAGTGTGTTGTTCAACAAAAAAAACGTGTTCACAACAAATACAAAATGCCTGTGTTGGGAAATCCTATATAGACACATGGGAATGATGGAAAGCACCAAATAAACCCGTTGTGCTTGCACGGAAACAACAATCCCGCATGCATGCCACCAGCAACAGTGCATTAAGAGTTTTAAAAAACGCCCAGCTTCAATGTTTACATCCTCAAATTACAAAATTGTGTGAAAGTGGAAGTTCACGACTATTTTTTTTTACACACTCAATAATTTGGGATAGAAAAATGTTTTACCCCAGGGAATTCACTGTACGGTACGATGTCCATTTTATTCGCGTTATTTTATCACTGACTATTTCCGTTGGTGAATAATTTCACAAATCACTAGTCCTGAAATTACTATTATAAGCAAAAAAAAAAAGGAACACTTCATTCAACCCAATTCAACCATCGAAATCTCCAAGGTTTTGCTTCAACAACCGCTCGGGATCCTCAAAAATTTCATTTGGTCACTTTGTCACCATGGCCACACAAAGCCCACAACAAAGGTTCTTCTTGGACAGGCGTCTGTTACCACCAGCATTGAGCACATCATATTTTACTACGAAGCTATTTTTCGAAGTAATCGTCATTTTGAACAGGGAAATAACTCCAAAACATTACACGACAGACAATAAAAAATGACAACATAATATCTCGATCTTTAAAATCCGTCATTTTTGTTCTTCGATAAAATCTTGTACAATCAAAAATCCAAAGAATGACTTACCCGCAGTTAAGGCCATATTTTACATTTGTCCAAAGAAGGGAAATACCGGTACTGTATATTTTATAGTCAAATTGGACGTTGAGCAATATCAGGGTAAAATCCAAACAAGATAATGTTGAGGCACACCAAGAGATTTCCGATTTCCCACTGATGTTATCAAATGTCACCAAGACCAAACAATTCGCCTCCGGCACTTCCGTTTGACGAATGACAATGACGATGACTCCAAAGGAAGAGTAAAAGAATGCTTCGCAATAACGTTGTCGATGATCTCTCCAAATTCCAAATCACACCCAAGTTGAGGAAAAAGTTTAAAATGACTTTAATGAGGAAACAATTCACTCACCCACTCTTTTAAAGTTCTTTTTTTATTAGGTATTTGATTCTATCCATTCACAAGCAGATACCATCGATATGATGGAAGGAACTCAACTGTAATCAAAATAGAAGCAAATATAAAGTTCATTCTATTCTAGTAGTACTAAAATCATTTGTTCATGTGAACCACTTTCATAAAAAACAAAACAAAAACAACAACACTGGTATTAAACGGGAAGAGCGTGATCCACATGGGAAATTCGTGGAAATCAGGAAGAGGAAGCAAACAAAAAATTCCTACAACCACAAGCCGTTTTAGTGTGACGATTGATGATTAAATTATTTTTGTAAATAAATCCGGTTTTATTTTACATTCAATAAAACTCCTGCGTGCATAGAGTAGTGTTGTGTACAGAATAAATCCTGGAATTATTTGACGATACTTGTAACACAACACACACTTTTTGAATCTCTTTGAAAAAAACTGATTAATACAAGAAAAATAATTTGAATAACCAATACCCATAAAGTCTTGGTTTTTTTTTTCGACACTAAAAAAAACATAACCTGGAGTAGGTAGAAAATAATCACTCATGAGTAATACTTAATCCACTTTGTATCTTACGTACAATTTACACATTCGCACTTGCTGACATCTCCCTTGTTTTTCACCGGATCAAATTTCTTATAGAAACGGAAGCAAAATAGGATTTTGGATTATTTTTTTTTTATACAAAAATTACACGTATTTACCATTAATTGTGAGCACAACCGTGAAAGCCGACAGAGTCGTACACTGGATGGAATTAGAAATCGGGAAAAAGGGAAAGTGACGGTATCAACCCACACTTTTCCTCCACGAAATAATATTGTCAACAATAAAAACCAAGGAATTTTTATTGACTTCAACGTCTATGCACTTCACTGGATCATTCATTGGATGTTGTAAAAAAAAAAAAAAGTGGGTACGTAAGTACTTTTAATGTGTATTCCACGTTTGTTTATTGTTGTTTGTGTAATAAAAATTATTCTATTGACTGTGTAGTATTTTTGGTCAAGCCAATATTTGTAATAAGTGTATAGCTATATGGACTTGTCTCTGTTGCAGAAGTTGCATTTTTAGAAGGTACAACGTACAAGTGCAGGTCTATAGAATCCTAACCCTCTCTGTCCATTTATACCATGGTAAACTATGGGAATAAAATAAATAAATAAAAAAAAGCACCCCCAAAAAATCTGCTTTTAAAGTCCCAGACTTCCTTCTGGGGGAGAGAGTCACACAAATTATACTACACGCTATATCCTTTTTTTCATCGATCCATTTCCCCTATATGCTTATATATTCGTTCCTTTCTGGGTTCTTTAATAAAAGAGAGAATTGGACAGGGATGTATAGAGAGGGTGAAAAAACCTCCCCGAATCCCCGGCTCCGGTCTTTTATGACAATGATATACATATTTATGGGGAAAAGGCAGGGAGAGGGTGCAAGGACACATGCTTTATTATTTGCCCTGGTTTGTACCGAGAATGGATCCATTATAAAGAGCCCTTTGTAGGGGGGAAAAAACACTACTGTTCCTGTGTGCGTATGGAGGCCACGGGAATTATTTTGGGAGAGCCCAGAACCGCAGAAGGGAAAAAAGCGTAAAAGTGTACTTTTGAAGGGCACCAAAATCCCTGCTTTGCGGAGGGAGCAAAATATTTATTATGTATGTAGGGACAGCCATATAAAAATACAGTGGAGTCTCGAGTCTCTCTATAACAACTGACAACACTGAAGGGATTGGCAAAAAATAATGTTTTACAAGGAAAAGTTGTTATATAGAACAAAAAATATGGAGCTTATATGTACGAAGGGCGGAAAAAATGATGTTGTTATAAAGAGACTCGTTATAGAGAGACTCCACTGTATATTACAATTACACACGTACACACGTATATTAAACTGTAAATTACATAACGTTAATGTTTACTGAGGATCAGAGAACTCTTGAGTGCCTGTCGCCTGTTCGTTTTCGGTTTACAAAAAATTATATGCATCTTCCTCTAAAAATATTGCTTTCCCCCTCAAAATGTAAGCCTTTTTTCATCAAAAACCATTATTTTCTCCTTGAAAATTTTTTGTTTTTCCTTTAAAAAATGATGCTTTTTCCGCTCAGAAATGATGCTTTTTCATGTAAAAAAATAATGCTGTTTTTCCTAAACCAATTATGTCTGCCATGTGTTTACAATAAAATGATCCTATTTTCTTATTACATTTTGAAAAATAATAATATTGGTGTGTTTCGGCGCGTACTCCAGAAAATAGGGATTTTTAGGTTCGAAATAAATATGCACAATCGTACTAGCTTTCTGCTTCAACAATTTCAAATCTAATCGATAAGGCTACTTTGTTGTTTGGGGTATTGCTATGCCTGACCTGACATGAAACCTTAGAAGCAAAAGTGGTTCAGTTCAAAAAAAGAAGTTTACAGGATGGAAGATGAAAGCTGCTGCAGGTGCTAATAATGTGGTCTTAAAATATGGAAACTATCGCTTGTTGATTTTTTAAAAAATATTTCCGAAAATTAGTTTCTAACCCAAATGAATGGTTTCGTGGTGGGTCACAGTGGTGTTCTCTGCTGATATGTATTCAAATTCATGGAAATAACTCGAATTTCAAAAAGGACTTAATCGAGTTTACTTCTGCGCCCATACCTCGCGTATTTTCTGAGATTTCCCTTTTGTTAAATTATGATGTTAATAATTCCAAAAAATAAATCGTAGAGTTTCTAAACTTCTAGAATGTTGCACAATGGTCTAAATTAGCCCAACTGATGTGAGCCCGGTATGCATATTTTATCCGCAGGGTTTGCCCGGCATGTCCGGCTATCCACATTAAAGGATTAAAGCAATTCAATGGGAGAACTAACAAAAGTATGTGCTACATCATACTACTTCGAGTAGTACATATACATACTTAGAACTTCGTTACTTCTATTCTATAATAATATCGAAGACGTTCGTTAATATTGAATACTGCAAATACACCATAGGACGCTGAGAAATAATGGGCAACGGGGTATTGCCACACAAATAACATGCGAGGCGATTTCGGATTTCCGTACGCTTTCACTGGACAAATCATCACAGACTGGTCAGTCAGCAGTCATCACGCTTTTGTACCTATAAGCATTTCATAATTTCCATAGTATTTCTGGCTGGGCGTTGGAGTGGCCTGAAAAAAGTGTGTAAATAAATGAACTAGGCATAGCGGTTGGCTACAGCTAAACTTTTAAAGATATTATCCTACATACATAAGTATATGTATAAAATCCGAATGACGCTTTTCGTATCCGGGCCATTTTTGAGCGACACGTACGTTATATCCGGTACTGTGGGGATACCAAAGCTGCGTCGCAATCTTGGCGAATCCTTACTGTTTTGTTGTTGTAAGTTTAATGTATTGCTCTGCTCCAGTTTTCAAATATTGAGAGCTAATTTGTAATTTTGACGGCACTTTTATGAGATTCTTCCCATGGAAAACATATGAATGTGACAGAAATCTGAAGAAACTGAATACAAGTCGGACACAGGGTAGCCTCATGCCAGCTGCAGGAGGAACGGGCATACTAGTGAAATGTATAATAACGTGCGGGTATGCTAGGTAGCCTACCCTTAACTAACTAGCTGCGCGTTCAGCTCGTACGTAGCTGGAATGTACATATGTACGGATGAATGAATCTGTATGATAACATTGTAAACAAGACATACAATGACTATTATATGTAATTATATGTACATACATTCTGATTAACACGGAAAATGTGTAATACATGGTTCTTTAATACGATACACGTTATTGGACTTACTTTAGTAGCTAGAGCTAGATGATTTGCTTCACATAATAATAATTGTGACGTGTATTGTGAAAGGATAATCTAGTGAATTTTGCATTTTTATTTCAAAAGGGTCTACCTTTAACACAAAAAAATGTATTTTCTACGACTGTACACTATATTCATACGAAAATTTAAACTTCCCAATTACTTGACGAATTCAAATGTCCCAACCGATCTTCCATTCGCACACTGGGCTTACATTTTAAGGCTGCCCATTTCATTTTCTGTGTGTTAGTCCATCTTTCGTGCTTCTGTAATACTTCACCATGACCATGTTCTTGTTCCTGAAAATTACAAACAATAGATTAATCTCCAAAGAAGATCCTAGTAGTAATAGAACCAATTCATAATCAGAACCCCAACTAATAATGACGCATCACTCTGGCCAAATTATGCAGGCACATTTAGTTATTTATGAAACAGCCGTAAGAATTTCAAACGCAGAAACCAAATAGTGAGGTCAGTTGAGTAGTAGCTACAGTTTTCCGATATTTCCGTTAATCTCATTGCAAGATTGGGAATGGTTACCTTGGTTAAATAAGGATGACGCAAATAAAACAAGTTCTGTTCTTCAATTTGAAGTCGTCTCGTTAGTCTTTCCAAATTCTCCGGATAGACACATGGAGGAATGCGATGTTTTCTGTGAGGAATAAAATAAAAGTTGCATGCATTAGCATTTTCGAATTTAGACACAGTCGCGGAGAAAACGAACATCCTTATTACACGCATCACATTCACCAAACATTAATCTATTAAACCGTGTCAATTTTTTTTACGGAATTATGGAACAAAACAGTTAATTAATGTTAAAAGCATACCCGATCCATATATTTCCCTTGGCCCGTGGTTGACGGCCATTAATGATTTTGAACAATGCATTGGATAACCGCATATTCGCACCTTCTGGTGTTCAGTTTTCGGGGAAATACAAAACACCAATCAAGATACAATACGAATGGTCAAGGTCCCGGGTGTCTCTGGTAAAGATAAACACTGATCAAGAATAGCAAAGAATCGAAAAACTGGAAAGTTTAACTGTCGATTATCGATTGTAATTTCGCTTCCAACATTTTCCGTTTTCGGCTCCTTCACTGATCCTGAGATTTTCAAATTCCCCACACTTTCGAGCGCAACAGTCTGTCTCACTACGCGTTAAATAGCTTCGGAGAGAAGTCAATCTAGCACGAATACTATTGTATCTGTGAATATCTTTTGTTTCTCTCCTCATTGTATCGCTCTTTTGTTTCTCTCTCTTCCTTGTCTCGTTCTTTTGTATTTCTCTCTTCCTTCTCCATATCTACTTTTGTCTCGTTCTGCAAATTCTATCCAGTGATGGACTGAAGGGAAACTAAAAATAGGGTGACAAAAGAGGGAGTGAGATACAAAAGAGAGAAAGGAAAAAGCGGCGAGACAGAAAAGAAAGTGCGAGATATAAGTTGGAGAAAGACAAAAAGAACGAGAAAAAAGAAGAGAAATGACATGCGCGAGACAAAAATGAGGGTTACCTAATAGAATAAATGATGGGGGGAGGGGAAAAGGAGGGATAGAGAGAATAGAGACGAAAAGTATAAGAGAGAGAGAGAGAGTAAAAGAGAGCGAAATAGGAGAGACAGAGAGATTAAATGCAAGATAGCAAAGGTGAAATGATACAAAAAAAGACGAGAAATTCACTCTTTCTGAGACTTTTCACACCATGTTAACATTTCAGTTCCAAAACGGGTTAAATCCATGGTGTGGGCGATATAAATCGCGCGCTATACACGTAACGCGTGGTGATGGATTTCGTATAGTTTGCAGGATGGTCGGTTAGACTCATAAAAATGGGCAATTATGCGGTAAGTCATGAAAGGACTTTTACCAAAGATAGATTTATATCGGTTTTTTCCAGTTCCTGTAAAGTTTGCCGGAGTGGACTTAACCCGTTTTGATGGTTTTGGATCTTATTGACTTCAACGTCTATGCACTTCACTGGATCATTCATTGGATGTTGTAAAAAAAAAAAAAAGTGGGTACGTAAGTACTTTTAATGTGTATTCCACGTTTGTTTATTGTTGTTTGTGTAATAAAAATTATTCTATTGACTGTGTAGTATTTTTGGTCAAGCCAATATTTGTAATAAGTGTATAGCTATATGGACTTGTCTCTGTTGCAGAAGTTGCATTTTTAGAAGGTACAACGTACAAGTGCAGGTCTATAGAATCCTAACCCTCTCTGTCCATTTATACCATGGTAAACTATGGGAATAAAATAAATAAATAAAAAAAAGCACCCCCAAAAAATCTGCTTTTAAAGTCCCAGACTTCCTTCTGGGGGAGAGAGTCACACAAATTATACTACACGCTATATCCTTTTTTTCATCGATCCATTTCCCCTATATGCTTATATATTCGTTCCTTTCTGGGTTCTTTAATAAAAGAGAGAATTGGACAGGGATGTATAGAGAGGGTGAAAAAACCTCCCCGAATCCCCGGCTCCGGTCTTTTATGACAATGATATACATATTTATGGGGAAAAGGCAGGGAGAGGGTGCAAGGACACATGCTTTATTATTTGCCCTGGTTTGTACCGAGAATGGATCCATTATAAAGAGCCCTTTGTAGGGGGGAAAAAACACTACTGTTCCTGTGTGCGTATGGAGGCCACGGGAATTATTTTGGGAGAGCCCAGAACCGCAGAAGGGAAAAAAGCGTAAAAGTGTACTTTTGAAGGGCACCAAAATCCCTGCTTTGCGGAGGGAGCAAAATATTTATTATGTATGTAGGGACAGCCATATAAAAATACAGTGGAGTCTCGAGTCTCTCTATAACAACTGACAACACTGAAGGGATTGGCAAAAAATAATGTTTTACAAGGAAAAGTTGTTATATAGAACAAAAAATATGGAGCTTATATGTACGAAGGGCGGAAAAAATGATGTTGTTATAAAGAGACTCGTTATAGAGAGACTCCACTGTATATTACAATTACACACGTACACACGTATATTAAACTGTAAATTACATAACGTTAATGTTTACTGAGGATCAGAGAACTCTTGAGTGCCTGTCGCCTGTTCGTTTTCGGTTTACAAAAAATTATATGCATCTTCCTCTAAAAATATTGCTTTCCCCCTCAAAATGTAAGCCTTTTTTCATCAAAAACCATTATTTTCTCCTTGAAAATTTTTTGTTTTTCCTTTAAAAAATGATGCTTTTTCCGCTCAGAAATGATGCTTTTTCATGTAAAAAAATAATGCTGTTTTTCCTAAACCAATTATGTCTGCCATGTGTTTACAATAAAATGATCCTATTTTCTTATTACATTTTGAAAAATAATAATATTGGTGTGTTTCGGCGCGTACTCCAGAAAATAGGGATTTTTAGGTTCGAAATAAATATGCACAATCGTACTAGCTTTCTGCTTCAACAATTTCAAATCTAATCGATAAGGCTACTTTGTTGTTTGGGGTATTGCTATGCCTGACCTGACATGAAACCTTAGAAGCAAAAGTGGTTCAGTTCAAAAAAAGAAGTTTACAGGATGGAAGATGAAAGCTGCTGCAGGTGCTAATAATGTGGTCTTAAAATATGGAAACTATCGCTTGTTGATTTTTTAAAAAATATTTCCGAAAATTAGTTTCTAACCCAAATGAATGGTTTCGTGGTGGGTCACAGTGGTGTTCTCTGCTGATATGTATTCAAATTCATGGAAATAACTCGAATTTCAAAAAGGACTTAATCGAGTTTACTTCTGCGCCCATACCTCGCGTATTTTCTGAGATTTCCCTTTTGTTAAATTATGATGTTAATAATTCCAAAAAATAAATCGTAGAGTTTCTAAACTTCTAGAATGTTGCACAATGGTCTAAATTAGCCCAACTGATGTGAGCCCGGTATGCATATTTTATCCGCAGGGTTTGCCCGGCATGTCCGGCTATCCACATTAAAGGATTAAAGCAATTCAATGGGAGAACTAACAAAAGTATGTGCTACATCATACTACTTCGAGTAGTACATATACATACTTAGAACTTCGTTACTTCTATTCTATAATAATATCGAAGACGTTCGTTAATATTGAATACTGCAAATACACCATAGGACGCTGAGAAATAATGGGCAACGGGGTATTGCCACACAAATAACATGCGAGGCGATTTCGGATTTCCGTACGCTTTCACTGGACAAATCATCACAGACTGGTCAGTCAGCAGTCATCACGCTTTTGTACCTATAAGCATTTCATAATTTCCATAGTATTTCTGGCTGGGCGTTGGAGTGGCCTGAAAAAAGTGTGTAAATAAATGAACTAGGCATAGCGGTTGGCTACAGCTAAACTTTTAAAGATATTATCCTACATACATAAGTATATGTATAAAATCCGAATGACGCTTTTCGTATCCGGGCCATTTTTGAGCGACACGTACGTTATATCCGGTACTGTGGGGATACCAAAGCTGCGTCGCAATCTTGGCGAATCCTTACTGTTTTGTTGTTGTAAGTTTAATGTATTGCTCTGCTCCAGTTTTCAAATATTGAGAGCTAATTTGTAATTTTGACGGCACTTTTATGAGATTCTTCCCATGGAAAACATATGAATGTGACAGAAATCTGAAGAAACTGAATACAAGTCGGACACAGGGTAGCCTCATGCCAGCTGCAGGAGGAACGGGCATACTAGTGAAATGTATAATAACGTGCGGGTATGCTAGGTAGCCTACCCTTAACTAACTAGCTGCGCGTTCAGCTCGTACGTAGCTGGAATGTACATATGTACGGATGAATGAATCTGTATGATAACATTGTAAACAAGACATACAATGACTATTATATGTAATTATATGTACATACATTCTGATTAACACGGAAAATGTGTAATACATGGTTCTTTAATACGATACACGTTATTGGACTTACTTTAGTAGCTAGAGCTAGATGATTTGCTTCACATAATAATAATTGTGACGTGTATTGTGAAAGGATAATCTAGTGAATTTTGCATTTTTATTTCAAAAGGGTCTACCTTTAACACAAAAAAATGTATTTTCTACGACTGTACACTATATTCATACGAAAATTTAAACTTCCCAATTACTTGACGAATTCAAATGTCCCAACCGATCTTCCATTCGCACACTGGGCTTACATTTTAAGGCTGCCCATTTCATTTTCTGTGTGTTAGTCCATCTTTCGTGCTTCTGTAATACTTCACCATGACCATGTTCTTGTTCCTGAAAATTACAAACAATAGATTAATCTCCAAAGAAGATCCTAGTAGTAATAGAACCAATTCATAATCAGAACCCCAACTAATAATGACGCATCACTCTGGCCAAATTATGCAGGCACATTTAGTTATTTATGAAACAGCCGTAAGAATTTCAAACGCAGAAACCAAATAGTGAGGTCAGTTGAGTAGTAGCTACAGTTTTCCGATATTTCCGTTAATCTCATTGCAAGATTGGGAATGGTTACCTTGGTTAAATAAGGATGACGCAAATAAAACAAGTTCTGTTCTTCAATTTGAAGTCGTCTCGTTAGTCTTTCCAAATTCTCCGGATAGACACATGGAGGAATGCGATGTTTTCTGTGAGGAATAAAATAAAAGTTGCATGCATTAGCATTTTCGAATTTAGACACAGTCGCGGAGAAAACGAACATCCTTATTACACGCATCACATTCACCAAACATTAATCTATTAAACCGTGTCAATTTTTTTTACGGAATTATGGAACAAAACAGTTAATTAATGTTAAAAGCATACCCGATCCATATATTTCCCTTGGCCCGTGGTTGACGGCCATTAATGATTTTGAACAATGCATTGGATAACCGCATATTCGCACCTTCTGGTGTTCAGTTTTCGGGGAAATACAAAACACCAATCAAGATACAATACGAATGGTCAAGGTCCCGGGTGTCTCTGGTAAAGATAAACACTGATCAAGAATAGCAAAGAATCGAAAAACTGGAAAGTTTAACTGTCGATTATCGATTGTAATTTCGCTTCCAACATTTTCCGTTTTCGGCTCCTTCACTGATCCTGAGATTTTCAAATTCCCCACACTTTCGAGCGCAACAGTCTGTCTCACTACGCGTTAAATAGCTTCGGAGAGAAGTCAATCTAGCACGAATACTATTGTATCTGTGAATATCTTTTGTTTCTCTCCTCATTGTATCGCTCTTTTGTTTCTCTCTCTTCCTTGTCTCGTTCTTTTGTATTTCTCTCTTCCTTCTCCATATCTACTTTTGTCTCGTTCTGCAAATTCTATCCAGTGATGGACTGAAGGGAAACTAAAAATAGGGTGACAAAAGAGGGAGTGAGATACAAAAGAGAGAAAGGAAAAAGCGGCGAGACAGAAAAGAAAGTGCGAGATATAAGTTGGAGAAAGACAAAAAGAACGAGAAAAAAGAAGAGAAATGACATGCGCGAGACAAAAATGAGGGTTACCTAATAGAATAAATGATGGGGGGAGGGGAAAAGGAGGGATAGAGAGAATAGAGACGAAAAGTATAAGAGAGAGAGAGAGAGTAAAAGAGAGCGAAATAGGAGAGACAGAGAGATTAAATGCAAGATAGCAAAGGTGAAATGATACAAAAAAAGACGAGAAATTCACTCTTTCTGAGACTTTTCACACCATGTTAACATTTCAGTTCCAAAACGGGTTAAATCCATGGTGTGGGCGATATAAATCGCGCGCTATACACGTAACGCGTGGTGATGGATTTCGTATAGTTTGCAGGATGGTCGGTTAGACTCATAAAAATGGGCAATTATGCGGTAAGTCATGAAAGGACTTTTACCAAAGATAGATTTATATCGGTTTTTTCCAGTTCCTGTAAAGTTTGCCGGAGTGGACTTAACCCGTTTTGATGGTTTTGGAATTATGCCCTTCCATGTGCAAGTTGGTGAAAGTATGTGTAGGAGTAACAATTTCATTGCTAATTTTATATTTCAAGTAATTATAAGTAATTAAATTAGATGCTCTCAGGGTATTGTGGATTACACAGAATTTTACGGGATTACGGATTATTCTGATTTTATTTTTGGGATTACGGATTACAC
>JAQGBT010001021.1:0-37350 GCA_034698585.1 Disparrhopalites patrizii | reverse complement strand
CGATCTCTCTCTCTTCTCTCTCTTCTCTCTCTCTCTTCTCTCTCTCCTGTCTCTCTCTCTTTCTTTTCTCTCTCTCACCTCTCTCTCTCTCTTCTCTCTCTCCTGTCTCTCTCTCTTTCTTTTCTCTCTCTCACCTCTCTCTCTCTCTCTCTCTCTCTCTCTCTCTGTCTCTATCTTTCTTCGCTTTCTCTGGGGCTTTTCGTTGTTGTTCGTATTTCTTTCTTCGACGATCTCTGTCTTTGGCCCGTCCCGTTTACTTAACTCTTTCTGTTTTATGTATGAATTCGTCTCTTTCAACTATTCCGGTAATTCTCGATGTTCTTACGTCTCCCGGATTTCGGAAAAGTTCTTGTCATCTCGGGCTTTCCTTTTTGCTGCCTGGCTTCAGTATGACCATAAACTTAACTTTCCCGTTTTCATTTCTGCTCATAGCCTTTCTGTCTGGCTTTTATCGTGGACTTGGTTTTTGGTGGTTGTCCATGGTTTTTGCCTCTTCCCGGAGATATCGTCCATTTGTCTTCGCCGCCTCTATCGCCCCGCATTCTTTCCATTCTGCTGTTATTTATTCTGAATACTTCCTCAATGTGTCGCAAATGTATCCCCATGATTCCGGCAGGTGCAAGCTCGGTCTTTATACGGTTTATCAGTCATAATTGAGAGCTACAGGAGCCTTGGAGTTGATCAGGCAAACCGCAGTTTGACGAACTTATGACCCGACGAACTGCTGAAAGACGAGCTTGCAACCGATGGAACTGGTCCAGACCCTTGGAATATAAATAAATATAAATACTAACTAGATCCCAGCCGTCTCTTTCCAATTTTCTCTTGCTCTTCTCTATACAAATGTCCTCTCGTTAGATTATTTTTCCTATGGCTTCCTTATGGAAAGCCTCGTTTCCCATCCAGCTTTCTCTTGCATCTCAATTCCTTAAATGCAACCAAGACACCAAGCTCTTTGACTTCAATGCGAACCCTTTAGCTCGTTTGCACAAGGCAAGCAGGGTTTCAAGGAGAAAAGGAGCTTACTCTCTAATGTCTAACCGAACATATGCGCGATGCTTTTATGGGTTTTGTTTTGTCTTTGTGTTTGTGTCCATTCATTCATTGTGTTTGTATACATGTTGGACCTAATCTCATGCAATTATGTATATGTGTTAGAGGAATGGTAGCATCAGTACTTCAACTCTTAATGACTGTTTTTTATTTGGCTCCCATTCCCCTTTAAGAAGCTCATATTAGGTAAAAATAAGTGGAGTATAGCAAAAGAGAAGGGTCAGTTAAGCATCCACAAGAGACGTGTATATGTATACAGTTTATATTCGTAGCACGTAACCTACCTTGAATTTTTCCCGTACATGTGTTCAAGTGAGAATCGTAACAGTATTTCTCATTCCCAATTGCCTTTGCCATGGTCAGATCTAAGCGACTGTAAGATTATGATTAATTTTTAATGGATGAACTGTTGCTGAGGAAAAATTTGAGTAGGCGTTTGATTGTCAAATGATGATAATGCAGTATGTATATAAGGCCCATACACATGGCGTTGCAACAGTCATATGAATACACAGGTACTTAATATAATAGTGTCCCTCGCGATCTCGCAAAACAGTCATCCGGCTAGTGTGATTGACTGGGTGACAAACATTTCCAAGAATGGAAATGGCTTTAATTTTAAATTGGACTAATTCGATTTTTGGAACAATAACCACTTACATAACTAACTATCCATGAAAAATTGCCACTTATGTCCACCCAGGAATTAACCCACATAATTTTGCGACATTTGAAACTTATCCACATAAAAACATGAGTACAAGGAGACTCACAAGATTTTCAAAATGCTAGTTCCAATGAACTTTCAAAATAACGAGATCAGAATCTTTTCTTTTTGAACAAATGAAAACACCCGACACCTATATCTTTGCCGAAGTTCTTCATGATCTCCCCACTTCATGATTTCTTATGATTTCCCCACTCCACCTTCGTGCTAATTGGCCACGTCACAGCGAAAATGATAGTTCAATTTTTATTGCAAATGTGAAAATGTGTTTCTGGCTTGCTTGACACCTAATTGATGTTCTGGCTCATTGTTTTATGAAACGTCCGAACAGTGGTTTTCCAGCATCGGTTTTATTGTATGTATATTTTGTGATAAAGTCAAAACAATATTGGTTTCATGTAATTACTTTAATTTTTGATTTTACATGAAAAATTGACGAATCCAGAACAAAAAAGTTAATGAGATACATACTGCAGAAAAACTTTGGAGCCTGACATCGGCGATAATCATTTGAATCACAGTATGCAAATTGCTGTGATTGGTCTATAGGACGCCATTTTTGCGGTGTCGGTGCCTCAAAGGAAATGAGGATAATGTGATTAAAATGATTATCACCGATGTCAGGCCAAAGTTTTTCTGGAGTACTTCTTACCTGCCGTAAAAATTGATTTATAAAATTCAAAGATCCGGAAACCGTTCAGCAATTCAGCACCCTATGTTTTGTAAAAAACCAGTGAGAATTTTTTTCTTACCAAAATATTAACTGAAATATTTGCGTGCTAGATTCAGTCAGGTCCAGAAGAGTGTTTTTTTTTTCATTTTTGTTCTGATGGAAAACTATTGTATTCAATCAACAAATATGGTGGCTTAAATAGGACGCATCTTGCTTTATAAAAATGGCTTCCTTTTATTTAAAAGTATACATAATATATATATATATACATACATATGTGCTGCAGAGCGCAGCAGCCTTAGACGCTTGCCCTCGGGACAAATGGCGTCGGTAAATAGTCGATCAAGCGTTGCTTTTGTCCGAAGGGCCATATATCCCGGTCGGCATATTTTCATTGCGCTTAAAACGTTTTACCGTCACTTAAAACGATGGCATAATCTTTCCAGCGGTTCGAGGGCAGCAATTTTACAGAAATGCGTTCTTCTGGTGCATTATGTGACGTCAAAGCGTCGGCAATTGTGAATGGCGGATTTTTCTTACCAAAGTTCGTAAAATAGTAGAAAACAAGTCCACTTTTGGACAACGTTTTTGAGAAAATATGAACAGAGAAATGCACGGTTGCAATGACCATTTTAATTCTTTGACCAGCAAACTTTATTTGTTTAATTTATCTGTACATTCTGTGAAGATCTGAAGACTAATCACTTCATCAGGCCAAAAGGCCGTACATGTGTATGTATCAAATACAAGTCAGCAATTAAATAAAGTTACAATCACGTTTCATAAGACTTAAAAACAACGTTCCTCTCAATACAGAAATAACCTCTTGATCTTCACCGTGATTTCCAAAATCCCTACAGAGCCGAGGTCAAGGTTACAGTAGTGGTCAAGATTCAAGCCGAATATTTACAAATAATCTACATAAGTAGGCGCATAAATCTAGTAGTTGGTTATCTGTCTGAATTATATACTACACAGTTATATTAACAAAACTATTACCGTTCTACTTCTATTATGCTATTAGAAAAATATGCACAGTTTGTTGCAGTTCAAGCTTGAATTTCGGGTTCGACATAATTAATCGTAGAATTGTAATGATGGTTTCTTGCCCTGCAACCACGTGTGCGTCAAATGTTGTATAAGTAAGATGAAAGCATGTAATCGACTTCAAAGTAAATTATTTGGCCATTGTAAAAACGATGACCCCCATCACAATATATTAAACATTTCACCGTTGTTACGAAGTTTCGCCATTGTCACCGTATTTCAATGAAGATTCTCCTATATCCGTTTTTTTTACCAGAAGCATGACTATTATTTATGTACCTACTTTAGAACCTGACAGTTAGTTTTTTACTGCTTTGTATTCAGTAGCAGCACGATTTCTCTTCTTTTAAATTCTGAAAATATGAATCCTGATTCCTGCCCTGATTGACTGAAGTAAGTTAAAACTATACCAAGATCTCCATTTCGATCGTAATTAAGAGTACCTACACTACATACGTCTTACAAATATTTGGTAAATAATGCAGTAAATTGTACCAAAGCAGTACAGAAAAACGCCATCAGCTTCGTTTATAGAATCAATCCGAAGGGATAGTATTTTATTCGATGTAAATAAATAATAAATTACTTTCGTAATAAAGAACAGAATAAGATTCACATACATATAATAGTTATATTGCGTTTGCTCTTCATCTCGAACAGCAACTACCGCTAATATCATTTATCTTTCATGAAGGAGAACCGAACGTCCATGTATAATATGTATACGTTATGTATAATTGTGAAAACATAGTTAAATACAGGTAATCATAGGTACTCAATTATCTACAGCAGTGGCATAAGAGCATACAATGACTGTAATGTAGAAGTTCCGTGGTTCTGGAATGTTGTGTTTAAAAAGGATACTTTAACAGTGATATATGTATTATTAGTCATTGCTGAACAAATACAAATCTTATGTTATCTACCTCGACGCACAGCATCCTACGCGAAGGGCTTAATGTTTATTGTTATATATTATATAATTCGTTATTTAGAAATATTTAGAATCCCAATCAGTTGAATTATGTATTTAATTAATGGGAAAGTAAGTATTAAATATAAACGTTAGGCAAACGCAGGGATATTAATATATAATACATGTGAATGTATATTTATAAATATGACTTGAGTTTACTTACATACTAATAAATTTTCATTAACGCCATTCAAGAACGGTGCAGCTGCTACAAGCAACTGATTGCCAACTTATTTGTACATCAAAAAATACATAGACGCTTACATTTGTCAAACAGTTTCGATAGTGCCTTTTTTCTTTCTTCCCCCATTTGACGCTCCAGAAGAATGAAATCGTGACGAAGCAACACTATTACTATTATTATAACTAGCTTTACTCTCAGCGCGACCAGTGCTCTCAGAACTTTCCTGTCCTAAAGGAACTTGAGTTGTGGTCGCAACAGTGGGGTATAGATTTAGCATGTGAGTTGTGTTGTACGATGAGGATGCAATATGAGTCATAAAAGAAGTTTCAGACTGTGGCGTTGTCACATTGCTTCCAGTCTCGCCAAATTCATCAATCGGATCATCCGGATTAGGTACATTTGCAGCTTGGGCGCTAGAACTACTAGAATACCTGGGGCTGCCTCCGTCGGTTGCTTTTTGGCATTTGTTACTTACAAGAAATTTATTACTAGTACTTGTATTTGATGTGTTTCCACCCTGAAGTTTCAAATGCAAGGATGGGTTTGGTGATGATCCAGTGCTAACATTAGTTATGGCCATGTGAGAATTACTTCGAGCTGAAGACGAGCTAGCAGAAGAATTGCAGCTATCACGTCGACTAGAGGAGGATGATGTAGTCTGTGGACCGTTTTGGGCCGGTGATGATGATGCATTCAATTTGGAATGAATGGTTCCTAGGGGAATTTCTTCATCAGGCTGAGACATTTTTGTGTTAGAAACAACAGTTGGAGATTGTTCCCTGGATTTACGACGATTCCCTACGAATAGCACATGCATAAATGAAAACCTGGCCAATTTCGAGGCGTATTAGTAGAACAATAATATGGAGCTTCCGCTACACAGAACGTAAAGCGTAACCGCAAAATTTCTTCGATAAATATTTTTATCTTTACCATCTATTGTAAAAAGTAAAAATGAAACCCAAGATATAATGTTACAATATACGGTCATAATATTATAACGCAGACGTGTCAATAATTTCATATCAAAATTAATTTTACGCAAAAAAAATTATGGTTACTTTTTACGTTCTAGGTTACGATGCCCCTAATAACGATAGCGCAACATATTAACCTGCAGAGTCATAAACAATTGCCATTGCAAGTCCTGGAAGTGCTTTTCCAATGGGATTGTAAAGAGGACGGTCAGATCTTGCCAAGGGCCGCCCTACCAAACAACGGGCCGAGAAACGACTAATTAACAACCCCAATAAATCATGCAACACCACAGCATTAGCAAACCAAGTCAAAACCCAAAAACAAAATACGTATATTCAAATTACCTACGAACGGCACAACTTAAACCACATGCCAAAGCACCAGTACTGTCGTATCACCCAAATATTTTTATTTGAGCATATAATGCTACTAAGCAGACAATCAGTACTGGGATGATTTAACCATACTAAAACTAAAAATCAGCAATCCTACTCTACTCCTAAGAATGCACATATTATCGTCGATATGAAACTCACGATTTTGTCGTCTCAAATTCTGAGGCGGTGAAGGTGACGAGCCCGTCAAATCTAAAAGTCGGGCTATCATTTGTAATTTTCGTTGACGTGCTTTCTGCTTCCCCTTCACCAGTCGTTGTTTGGCAGCCATACAACGAATGTGATCATCGAACATGAATTTGGCGGATAGTAACGCTGTCTTTGCTTTTGATCCACGAAGATTTGCTGGCGAGCTCTTTACGGTAATATGCAAACATCGTGAGTCGTCTTTATCACCCATAACTTCAATATCTTGAAGAAATCCAACGAACTTTACAACACCCCAACCCACCCGTCTTGCACTTGGTTCGACCAAAATTAGCTGGACAATATCAATAACCAGGAAGCGGCGTAACTTGGTATCACGAGTAATAACCATGCAAGACTGGATATCACTATTAGCTGTATAAAACGCAATCGCAATTATGCTACAAAATACAAATTACGCACATGTAATTTTTATATAATTTAAAATCAGGCAACTTACTCAAGTCAAGATTATCGTCTATATTTACACAATTTTGTGTGTTGGTTAATGGCAAATACTTCTCCTTTTCATTTCGGAGAAGGAGTGATAATTTACGTAAGATAAAATATACTCTCATGGCACGACGACTTCTTTCAACCTAAAATAAAACAATAAATAATGTACACTCATTATCAATCGAAATTCCAAGCATCTAGTTAACATTTCTGATTTTCGTACCTCCCCACAAGGCAGTCGCTTATCAAAAGCAATTCCCGTCAATGGAGAGCCAGCCGGTGGAAGAAGCAAGTGAGAATCCATTAACAGCTGTTCCACATTTTGAACCTTCCCCGTGTTCATTTCCAAGTACTCGTCCTCAAATATTTCCAAGAACATTTCGTCACTTTTGTAATAATTCTGGAGAAGCAAAATATTCTCTTCTCTTGCACCCTCAATGGCCGCCAGGTGATGGTCCTGTAAGCAACTTTTATCGTCTTCCCTCATTATGGTTTTCAACAGCAAGGTATAAACCAACTGTAAAGTCACCACTCGCACTTTGCTCTCTGTATAATCAAAATTTCCAATACTTCAGCATACAACCGCGAACATCAAAATATTATATTCATAGTTTTTTATTTAGCGTTTTACTAGTACCATATTTTACGGTTTGACAAATAACCGCAACTAGTTTATCCACCAACTGTCTGTTGTAGCCTTGTCTGGCGGGTTGTAGGTTCTCTCCAGCCAATTCTGGTCTCTCTTGCTCTGCATTTTCTGAGCATCCGCCAATTAGAAGCCTTTCAAGCATATCCGAGTTTATACCTAAATTGATGCAACAGTTAATAAAATTTTATCAGACAATCACTCATTCCATGAAAGTCAATAGTCGTCGTTTTAAAGAATGAATATAGCAATAAGTAAATAACTATGCATTGCTCATATTTATAATATGTATTATATTATAATGAGAAAGACTCCTACTCGTTCAAAAATACTTTCGACATGAAAAACGTACATAGAAGGAACCTAAAACATTACACTAACTTCATGCGGGACCAATGAAGATAGTACCTGACATATATAAGTAAATGTGCAAATTTGACATGCAATTAGTGAAATAAAACTAGAGGAGAACAGGCAAAACTGAGAACCATTATGTGCAAGATTGATCGATTTTGAAAGCTCATGCTCGTAAAAAAATTATTTCAAAACGTGTTAAGTATGTAAACAGACAGCTGAGCAATAATTCGTGAGATAATTTCTAAATCATGCCATTTACAAGAATCCTAATATCATTTCAATACAGTCTCCCATGCATTTAAACTTGTAAAATGTGTAGCACGGAAATCTGATAAAAGTATGTACAGTCGCATACACATAACAATAATAAAAAGGATTCCATGCAATGTACTTGAATACATATAAAAATCAGATTAAGGTTGTATGTTGGTGCCTACCGTCTACAATTTTCGGCCCCAACCGGAACATACGATCGTGTTTGTACGACACAGCCAGTTCAAAAATAAATTCCAAAAAACAAAAAGCAAATTTCAGTTTCGTCAGAGGACAACCATCAAAGGTTAGAATGTGTACAGATCACGTACGGCTATGTAAAATACCAAGTATTGTGATGGGTTCTGATTCTACACATATACGTTTACGATAATACAATTAACACGTGAAGAAACATGTATTTCTAAAATAGTGTGTACAGTGAATGTTACACTTTCTCAGAAGTCAGGCAACAGAAGCATCCTTTTTGTATAATTTTCTGTTGCATGAGTAGGGCATGTGGTGCCCTCAACACCTCACATATCAAAGTTTGGTGACCTCATGCTCATTATATTCTCAAAAAATCACATTAAAACTAGGCATTATACAAAAAAATGTACATTATAGCACAACAAATTAGTGAAAATAAAAAAAAACCTGTCTGCCATTTCTACACGATAGTAGTTCTTGTGCTTACAGTCCACAATCTCTACATCAACTAAACTAAACCAATCACATCAACTAAACCAAATATTTGAATTGTCTTTCCCTACAAAGTAACAACCATTCTTGTATATGTTCATTGACAAAAGCACGATGTAACGCTACAAGAGCAACACAGTCTATGTTTTCCACACAACAGTTTTCTACCATTGAACATTGTCAGAGGCACAACCGTACATGCCAAAGAACAAACTCTTTATAATGGCACTTGTGTCAATCTCAACACATAATGCAGAACAATGAAGTACGGGATGTTCACTGTGTTACCAGTTGTTTTTGTTTCCATTTCTACACGCTTACTGTTTTTCAAAACTAGAAAAAAGGCTACATTTATCTGTCTCTTACCTATGTTTTTGATAAGAGCATGTAGAAGGCAGAGAGCAAACAGTGCTGAGTAGTCATTTTCAGACGTGTCCAGAGAATCAAAAATTGAGGACAGGAAAGGTCTTTTGCTTAAATCAGAAATATTACCCTCGTCCTTAACCAAAACTTTTAGTGAGTCTGCTTTTCTTGCTAGTAAATCTGGCGACGAACATTGTTGATGAGAGTATTGCTTTCCAACTTGCGGGTGAACTGGCTTTGAAAGTAAATTCTGCTGACCAACAGCGCTATCGCTGCTTGCTGCAGGTATTTCTTCATTCACCTCATCTTCATCAGTTGCGGAAGGGGTGGTCACCACGGGATTACTGATTATGTCGTCTTTGAGGTCAAACACAGCTTCGTTTCCATTAAGTATAATATTGGCTAGCACTCTGACTAGTGGCGGATGAGTCATGATTAAGAATACTTGCGATAGAAGAAACAGGGCAAGAATACTACTGACTTTTGGACTTGTTTTACCCTGTACGTAAACAGTAAACATAGACAATACAGAATGAGTTCCAATAAAATTGTGTCATTTATCATTGAACGGACGAGAGTAATTTAACATTCTCGAGTCTCTACCTGTACCGCTGACGCTTTATCTAAGGACGTAATATAAAGCGGTATTAACAGTCTGTGAAGTAGATGATCTGTCAAGACCTTATTTAGGTCGTCTATTTCAAGTAGAAGAATGTCGTTCAGGTAATGTAAATGATCTAAATGTTCAGCAACGAGATCAGCTAATCTTGGAAGAGCTTCGTACCTGAGAAGGTTAGTAAATTTAATTTAGTCAAAACTTGCTGCCACTATAAACAAACGCGGAGGGTAACTGTGTTAAAGCAACTTACTGAGCATTTCCACGGATGCACAAATCAAGTTCCAGGACATGATTTCCGATGAACCAAACTAAGTTTGTAAAATACGGAGCGGCAGTTTTATCCCTTATGAATTTCAGCATTGACTTATCATCCACTCGATACACGTTAAGGGTAAGAGTTCTTACAGCTATTCGAACCATGGATTCGCTGTTGTTAAAAAATTTTATTGCTTCGGTGTACAAAGGAAAGTCATTGGTGTGCTGAAAAACATATACGCGGGTTATTTTTACAGTTAATTCTACGCATTTGCTAAACGAAAACTCACACTTTTACTAGTATTTATTACCTCATTGTAGAAAAAATGTATGGTGTGAGAATTCAATTTGAGGGATAACGTTTTTAAAAACGAAATGTAATACGCCATTACTTCTTCATCGGAAAAATCGAATTTATGCACTATTATCGAATTGACATGATTATTTGAAAGTAAATAATCTGTAAAACAACAAAGACAATGATTATGTACTTGTTACTCGCATATTAACTAGTTACGCTTTCTAATGAATAATCCAGTATTCATAAAAACGAAATGTAGAAAAAAAACTTACACAAAGAAGTTTCATTACGAATATTTTCAAAGAGTATGTTTAAAGTCTGTAATAGCTGAACGCAAACATAGCTGCCACATTTTTGTTTCATGATTTTTAGGAAAAATGACAGCATATTCTTTTCCAGGAAAAAACTGCAAGAAAGTACGTCATTTTACATAAATTTGAAAATTTCAAAAGCATTCCCGTAAAATAATATTTTATTACGCATCGAACTATCAAGTTTCAATGCATTCGAAATTCAAAGGCAAACCAGTGACCCAGTGACCACAAATATTGTCATTAGCTACTAATAATTTCTACTTATTCCAATCCTTACTCGAAGACTGTCGAATCATTTTGGTCTCCCCAGATTAAGATTTCAGCAATGGACCTCAGAGTTTCTACCAACAAACCACGATTGTGGTCGTTCACCGTTTGATTTTTAGACAAGACATTGTACAAGTACCTACATCAAAGGTAAAAAGACAGGTTGAAAGCAGAGACAAAAATGCATGTAGTACCACTACACTAGTAATTACTTTCATTTAATTACTTTTACAAAAAGCATGTAACTTACTTTAGATGATCGAGTGAATGAGGATTTTTGGGCTTCCAAAGCCCACCACCGAACCAGCTCTTACTTCTGAACATGATCTCTGTCAGTGATCTTTGACCTTCTTGTCACTTTCAAATGGTTTCCTGACACTAGTGTGAACATTGAATATAGAGCACCCTTTTGTTTACATCACCTATCCCACTTTGCCAACCTATTTAATTTGTTGCACGTAAAAATCCACTTTGGAGGTAGATAAATATAAATATAGTGAGGCCCACAGTCCACGCAAAATTAAACGTACAACGTATTAGTCTATAATCCACACAATTTTTTTTACAAGTGTGAAAATAGTTAATAATAATAATGGTTATCTATAATGAAAACATAAACGAATGGAAAAGATTATGAATTTAGCTGGTCGTTCGTGACCGAAGACTAAAAATTTTACCACGTATTTTGAACAATCGTCATTATTTCATAAACTTTGATAGTATGAGTAATAGTTGGACGTTTCCTAATTAGAATGATTAATTTGACTAATACAATTACAAATAAAAGATAATGATTTGTTCGCGGTCTTCCGCTAAAATTTGGAAGTATCAAACCATGTAAATCATGGTTTTATTGAAGAAGACAATTTTGGGAATAAAATATAATAGATTACTGTAATTAATCTTAAACACACTATGTAACAAATATTATTTCTCAGTCTGGATTGAACTTCTGGAGCAGTACTTACATTTTACATGGTGCCCAGAATGGACACGTTTATCATCTGTTCCACAAAATTGCGCCAATATTATTCTTAAACAAAAAAAAAGAAAAACAAACTACTTTACTTGCTTACTAAACTCGCTCAATTTATCCTTATTATCCCATAATCCAAATAATACTGTCAAAAAAAAATCACAAAATTTCCTTGGTTTTGAATAGATACTTTGATGATTGATGATTTAATTTTAAATTGGATATATCTGTATTTCTCTGACGTCTGAATTTCCCCACCAAAGATAGGAGGTATTTTCTCCCCTAAAAAAAACGGGAGTGATAAATAGAGAAAAGACGGGAAAAAATGATCTCCGATCTAAATACTTACTTCCAACTTGTCATTTTCCGCACAAGATGATTAAGATTGACCCGTCCTAGCTAATCGCTACAATTGACACTTTATTTACAAACAAAACCAACTTATTTGTAGAAACACCCTAAAAATAACTTACAAAAAACTAGGATTGTTGTACTATATACATAGGACAATAAATTATAATATCTTGAAACAATCTCCTCAATCTCTTCCTCCCACACACAAATCCTTTACTAAAAAGAGAAGGATTAATCATAAAGAAAAAGCATAAGGACAGCAGAGAGAACGTACAAGACGTACATTGGAGCTCATCCTGCCATCTTTTCCTCTTCCACACAACTTTCACTCCCCCCAAAAAAAACCTTCCATTTTATTCTGCTTAAGTATACATACAAATATGTACAGGGTTGTAATCATCACCTTTTTTTTAGCCCCACTTTCCAGCCCAAAACCGGAAAACTTCCGAGTTCCAGTTAGAAAATGTTAAAATGTATTTTATTAATGGTAAATTCCAATTCTCCAGGAAAAAAATCATCTCGGAATTTGTCTTCATTTTTGGAATTTAAAATCATCAGATGATAACTCCTAGCGTAGGAAATCATTTCCTACGCTTTACCTACTTTCCTACAGTTTACGTTTTTTCGCCGCCGCCATTTACGCTTTTCGCCGTTTAGGCTGGCGTACGGCCGCCAATAATAGGATTTTTTCATGAAACCGGGCGAGACCGTGTTAAACTCTGTCTAGAGCAATTTGTTTTCATTTTCTCACTTTTCGCCTCCGTTCCCCAAAAAACTGACCAGCGTTTGCGTGTTAATGACCCAAAAATAGTGTTTCTGGTCACTTTCTGATCACAGACGGACCTGCCGCTGAGAACTGAAACTACTGAATGAGAAACTGAAATTACCTCCCACAATCGGGAAATCTTCAACATTTTAAAGCGTACAAAATATTGATAAATGTATATAATTGATGCATCGGCTGCAAAATGCGTGCACATGAGTTGTCACATTTTGTTAGTTTTAGTTATGGATTGTATGGGGACGATTCCTATGGGACGCTCTGTATATATCGAATATATTATGCTGGATAACTTTTCACGCACATCAACTGAGTATTGACTGCTTTTCTTCTGTTGTATTAATTTCACATACGGCTTTTGTCAAATATTTCCGTGTTCGTTCCGTGTATCTATATGGGTTTCAGCAAGCAATATTTGATACATGCATTTACATTATTATGATTAAGTTCGTTAATTTGATTTGAGTTAATGTTGGATGGACGTATCCCCACGGTAATTATCCCATCCAGGAACTAGGCAAACTGGAAACAAAGTGACCAGATTCCATTGACAGTAACAATTGTTTCGGGGTAACTTGAGATGAGAGTACTTTTTTTTTGAAATGTATGAAACATTCTATATATATATGTATATAAATTAATATACTTAACTGATTGCAAGTGTAATTTGTAAGTACACGTTTAAATGTTTACATACTTATACTTACCTATACCTTAAGTATTATTGTGTAATCAAGCGTAAAGCGGATATAGGTACTTTTAAGTACAATTTCACGTAAACCTGCACAGTAGAAAGACGGGAATAAGGCAACAATAAATAATATAACATTTATTTTCAGCCTGATTTCCAACAATTGTTTCGTGTAATTACGCGATAAATCGAGCTTTTTATACATAATATCGTTTACAGATTTACTTTATTGCCGTGGACTACTCTAAAACATGACTACCAGTGAAGGATAATTGCGAAAACTGAGAACAGAATGAGTAACTGGACTAAAACGGAAATTGTGCGGATACCCACATGATATGGTCCCCAGTCCCCAAGAAAAGTGTATGCATAATGCATATACACGTATATAATACATGCGAAAGTACGTACTTCTCACGTTCTCCCGAAATATACCTCGGCATAACAATACAGAGGGCTTGGGTTTGTCAGACGACAGGGTTATTTGTTTATAACTGCGGGTAATAATAAACAAAGATGCAACAGTTTTCAGGAAATAAAAAGACATTTAAAGTCATGACTGATGTCTATCAGCATTTGTAAAGCGTTGAGCTTCCTGCCAACCTTCCAATAATCAGCGGATTCTCTGAGCTTGGGAAGTGTTGAGTGCGTTCTATGAGTTAATTACATAAAGATATACATATAACATTATTGAGCTACCTACTGATGAATGCATTAATTAATAATACATATGATTATTACTATTATCAAATTAACTAGTACATGTACTAGTAACTAGTAAGGTAGATGGTGGCTTTAATAATATGAATAATAATAATAAAAGTAATATTATATGTATAATCAATCTATTCTAGCGGGTCATGACTTAACACCTGAACAACATTGCTTAATGTGCGATTTATCAACAACATAAAATATACGTAAATATATATGTACGAATTGTTCCGATACACTTACGCTAGTAAATTATTTGGTCATAAATAATGCGATTACTCTGATCCTGGGAAAATAATAATTTACATTGGTACAGTAAATTGAAGTTGTTTATCGAACCAAAATTAAATGTTCATAAATTACGATCTTACACTCTGATAGTCAACATTTGCACCAACAATGAGATTACCTAATTGTGTTTACATTTTTTCCAGATTTTGAAACATAACGAAATGTATTGCAGCTTATGAATTGGTCTCGACCTCTTATTGCAGTATAGGATTAAGTATTAACATTACATATTAATGTATACGTTTACTCCTACTCTCTAGTATTACAGTCGCTGGAACAAATTCGTGAGGCGGGTGAAGTATTAAAGTAAATTACTGAAGCTACCCGAATTATACCTTTTCAGTTTTCGAAGATTATCAATGCACGTATAACAACATTCCTACACCTTTAACCTATTGAGATGGCTCAAATAAAACTATGCTTAATACGTTAATACATACATATGTATCAAATCCGTTGCGAACATCACCGTTGATAGCGAAAGGGATTTTAAGGTAATAGTCTGTGTATGCCAATTTTGTGTCGTATATAAATAATAGTTCTTTCTTCTTTCAGTCGCTTGGAAGATCTGTCGGGTCCAACTGATGTGCTTCCACCAAGGCATCCCTGACTGCGTGCTGATAGGATCCCCTTTTCCGACTTCGGGCATACCGCGCCTGTAACAAATGCATTATTATATACATTGTCTACAAATTGTTAGCGGAAATACGAGTAATTAAACTGATAAGTTCCAAGAGCAGAATTTGAAACTGACTTCAAACTGTTCTGCGAAAGGACTCAGTTGCGAAAAACGAACAAACGATAATGTTGAGGCACGGTACCACGAAACACGGGCAGACACATCTTCCACATCAACAAAAAGTATTTCAAGAATCTGCAAGCACAAAAAAAAACTCAAATATGATTTTGGCCGAGTATAGTTTAATGATCACGAATGTAGAATACGACAATTATTTCGTTTCACCTTTCCAGGCCACCACGGACACCCTGGAAGTTTCCCCCATATAATATCGCCTTTTTTGAAAATATAGTTTCTGTATTCGTCAACGTAAGAGTCAATCGAAGAAGCATTGGCATTTCGCTCTTCATTACTTGGGGAATCGTTCATGGGATAGTCATTTGGTTCAGAACCCGTAGGAGATCCAACTTGCTCTGTGTTTCCTGAATCAAGCTCGTTGTGACTACATGTAATGCAGCTTTGTGTTATGTCCCAACTAACAATGGAATTGTCGTTGAGCCTTTTTAAACTTATACATAGTCGTTGTGGTGCCTCAGCATTGCTTGATGGGGTACTTTCTGTCTTTTTATCATCATCATCACTTACATTAGCGGACGCAGGCAACTGTGGATTACCTGATATCGAATGAGGAATGTCAATACTGTGAGGTTTCAAGCAATCGGAGTTTGTCGTATCATGAGAGATCGCATCATTATTTTCTGCTGACTCTTCCTGTATTTTAGGCGGACTATTGCATAATCCATGACTCAGAATTGAGTCCCCGTTTTCTTTGGTAGATTTACTACGTTTCTTTTTCTTTTCTTTCTTCTTTTTTTTAGGAACATGGTGTATTTCGGAGGCCGTGTCGCGAGGTGATGAGCTCACAGCATTTTCCACACTCTCATCAGATACAGGTACGGCTAACGTTTGTTCAGGAATAAGAGGTGACAAAGCAGGTAAAGTTGCCGGCACACGAGAAGGTGACGATTCTCTCGAAATTGACAGTTTCCGCTTCGCCTCCTTCTTAGCCTTTTTCAAGGCTTTACGTGCAGCTTTGTCTACCAGACTTTCGGTCTCTTCTTGTTTGGTCTTTGGTGGGATTTCTACAACAACGCCATTTCCAGGTGAACCAAATGAGATTTTAATTACAGGAGTTTTAGCAGGCTCATTTTTTGTGTCAAGGTGTCCATTAGCACCACTTCCGACAGCAGCAATTCCTGGTGGTGGGCTGCAATTTTTTATCATTTCGGTAGACGAACAACTTCCATCGGGAGAGAGATTCCGCAATTCCATGTTTGTAGCTAAAGTATCCTGGTCCATTTCGTCTGCTAATGCAGTAAAACCTGTAAGGTCTTCTGGACTTTCATCTCCTTGCAAATTTTCATCTTCGCGACGTCTTTTGAAACTAAAAATATTTTTTGTTACATAACCCTCATCTCTAAAGCGTACCGGAACGGCACTTTTTTTCCTTATTCTGTTTTCCCACATTTTCGAGTTAGGATTCATATCAAATTTTAAACCACCTTCATCAAAAAAGTCTGACTCATTTAAACTTTCTTGTACGTCTTTATCTCCTTGCCCTTCATCCAATGATTCCTTTTTGACCTTAACAGTTTCTTCCTCTATTTTCTCCACGTCTTTTGTTAGTGGATCACTAAACTCACTGAACAACTTAGGTTTACAAATTTTTGACTTCTTAAGTTTGACAGTCTTTTCGGAACAAGTGTGGGAGGAAACTAACAATTTTGGCAAAACTCTATTGTTGTTATCTTTGGTTAGAGTTAAAGTTAATTTGTTTTCATGTACTGGTAAGGGATTGCTCGCTTTCTTAAGCATTTTATTAGGCACGGACTTGACTATCACCACTGGTTCACTTAATGGTTTATTAGGACCACCACTCTGACAAGGTTGCAGCGGTTTCGATGCACTCACACGACCACTCTCCTCCTCTCGAGCGGGCAAAAGACTAGGACGTTTCCAATAATTCTCCACGCACGTTTTATTACCAACGATTACGTAAGAATAGTCTTCCACCAATTTATTCTCTGGTGTTGGATTACTGGATGTAGAAGGAACTCCGATTTTTGATTTACTTCTTCTGGTGGTGACACCAGACGTCGTATGAGCTGCCGTTACGAGAGTTACAGTTGGTGACAGCTTTCTGGACGAGTCACTAGCATCTGTTTTCGTTTCGTCGGATTGTGACGTAACTTTTTCTTCACACAATGATCTACATTTTGCACACAGAACAGGTCTAGAACGAAGGCGAAGTGACATTCGTGAATTTTTAAAGCGAGCAGGTGGTTTTATGACTCTTCGTAATGCCAGTCTTGATCTCAGCCCCCGAGGGTCAGACAGTATTCCATCCTTATCTTGAAAGTAAGTGTGACGTTGGACAAGAGGTGGAATTTGAGTTGGGTCACTTTCAGTCGTGGGATCCGTCACCGAATCGGTACAGTAATCTTTAGGAAATGATATTCCACATGGAATCCCCCTCCTGCGCAAAAATATCACATGGAACATTTATTTTCCTACTAAAACTGCGTTGTATTTAATATTACTTCAAAATATCAACTCAAATTGAAAACAAGAAATGTTGACCCATCAAAGCTTCCTGCTACTACTAATTATATAACAATATAAATGAATAGGAATTTATCATTCGATTTATTTTGTCAATATCATAATCATAAATCATAAACTGACTTACTCTCGGTTAAGTTGTAAGAGAACACCTTGGTAGACAGAATCCTCATGGGAAAAGGATACCACAATGAGACCTTCATTTAAATCGTCGATTGTCACAGCTATCAAGGAATTTTTAACAAGTTTCTTATGTGATGATCCCGACCCTGTATTCAGTTTGGGGATGTCCATGGCCCAATCTTTTCCCCAAAGAAAATTAAGTTGTTTAAATCCCTAATTTTCCGAATCCATCGTGTATTGATTTCTATATTCCGCATTCCCTACAAAGGCCTTGAGAACTACATGTTTAAGTATCAACTATTTACCTACACAACTCGTTTCAAATTAACTGCACCAAGCATTTACCACACCATCAATTGAAAAATATGCACACCAAAAAAGAAACAAAATGGAGTGAATATCAACTCGCCAGTAACAATAATTATATATAATTATGCAAGCTGTTGGGGTTTGTCCTATATATAAGTATCTATACGATACTGATAAATATGTGTCCACGTTCATTTGATTTGGTGCTGAATTTTTTTTTTTTTTCCAAAAAAGATATAGATAGCCAGAGAGATTGAGAGAGAAAGGAAAAAATGAGACAAATGAGGAATTTTATGCTTCTGGAATTTGTATAGTGTATCATAAAATGGCAAAAACTTCAAAATATTTGTTTCCCCGAAAATGACAGGCATAAACACTTTGGGGAAAAATTCATGGTTATTTGGTTGGTAAAGTGGTTTGAAAAACGTACGCCGAATTGAGAGTATGAAAGGATGAGAGTTGACACCAGACACCACGAAGAGTGACCAGACACCAGACGGTGTCCTGGCTTGCTGGTCACCAATCTTATGAGAGCCACTGCTAATGTCAAATCCAATCCGGATCATCCAAATCACATGTAACTTTGGCAATCACCTTAAAGTGGCTATGCCGCCGCCATAACCTCCGCAACATAATAGTCCAACGATACTTAATCCAACTTATTCCAGTAAAAAAAAAATTTTTGTTTTTTGACTAAAGTTAATTATTTCAAAGAAATAATAAATGCTTTTTATTATTGCTATATTTTTTGAAGTCCCACAATCTTTGCCCACGCCTATGGAGAAAAGTCAGAGAAACTTTTAGGACGAAATAAATGTTTTGAAGGCTTCCTACAGTATTCACGTATAGTATAAAAGTATACTTATATAATATGGGAATAAATGAACTAACTGAAAACACATGAACTTGTGAGGTATTGCTATTGCTATACATACGGTGTACTTTACCATAATGTAAACACTTAATTCTAATTAGACCCGCTTCCCGGACACACAACCCAAGTGTCCCCTGGACTCCTCAGCACTACTGGTTTTTTTGTCCTTGAATTCGGCGGTGGCGCAGGAATGCTGGACAAAGACTAAACTATTCACGATGCAAATAATTAATTAATTTACGATATTTAATATTAGACCGGTAAGTGCCACACGAAAGCAAATAAATCCGTTGTTTCCTTTACTTCGCTAGCTCGTCTTTCTCCAGTGGCCAATCATCCTTGCACATCTTGTGAAATGCTTTAAGCTTGTCTACAAAATAGTATCGCAGTTAATCAAAGCCGTCAACTTCAAAAAACTTGTAAATAGGTAGCAGTAAACTTCAAAATATCCTTTGCACGTTTGCACCCATAATATGCATGTTACATTGTTATTTCGTTTTTATTTTATTACTTGCGGTTTTATTTATCCTGTCCATACATGGCCAAGGCCTTTACAACAGCCTGCCGTTGGTACATCACAATTCATATAAGAAGAGCATGGTTAGTGGTATTTTCTCGCGATTAATTTACATGTATATCGGTTGTACCTTTTTTCACTTTTGAGTCATTTAATAAACGTTAGTTAAATAAACTATAGTCGTCACAACCCTTGAATAAAACGAATTGACTAGTGGCTGTACACAGTACACAGACATACAGTTTACTGTTCTGTTTTTGTTTTTTCATACATCTGGATTTTCCATACAGTCCATGATAAAGGTTCTTGTTTTTATGGCTTCTGTCCAAAATTTCAGGGTGCTCTTATTGGAAACAAATACATGTTACAAGATATGTTGAGAATAAAAGCACTCTCCACGAAAAAGGAGGTATTCTGGTTTATTGGAAAAAAGGGAAACATTGTTTATAAAAATTTGTGTGCCGAATCCATTTAAAATTATAAGAAAGATAGTCCATGACCATTTTTAAAAGTGTAAAAACCCAGAAGTAAAGGCGAGAAAAAATATTCCTGAATTTTATTCGCGTATGAAATAGCCAGAAACACACTTATTTAGACTTAGCCCAAGCCCAAGGTCAGAATTTTGAACTTGGACATATACAACCCGCTTTCCAAAGCAGAAATATCAATTCCGTTAGCTGTTGTCTATCAAGCAAGTGCTCAGTATAGTAACTTAATCACGTACGAAGGGCACAGATCCCAAGCGGTTCAAGTTCATTTAGCATTTTCAAGAAAGATGACCAAGGATTTTAATGACATACTTAATGGAATTGCAAAAAAAAAAAACATTTAATATCTAAATAGGACTGAAAATTTCAATAAAAACTAAATCCCTGAGTTTACAACCTTGCAAGAAGGTAGCTACGAAATCCCAGTTAGAGAGAAGATACATTTTGGGGGAATAATTTCATTTTTTCAAAAAGAATTGAGACGTTTTGAAACTACATTTATGATGTAGTTATGATGTGACGCAGGGTTAGTAAAGCATTTATTTTAATGGTAAATAATGATTTTCGTAATTTCTACGACTTGGCTCAGGAAATTGGATCTGCTGGGTCGGACAGGACGAACGAGCATGAGGTTTGTATGGGAAAGATATCCTGGATGTTTTCCGTATGGTTTTATAGCAAACGTAGTAGCGCTGTCATTCAAAAGACCAATCTGTGTTTAGAAAAGTGTAGAGGAAACTCGGAGGAAAAAAGAGCAGACCAGCAGACGAGAGAAATGAGAGAAGAGATAAATGAGAGATAGAGAATCCGCAGAGAAGTACATATTCACATCGGAGAAGACGAGCTTTTTCAGTCCAAAGAGAGAAAGAAACGAGAAAAATATAGAGCTCGGAGTGTCTTCCTTTTCCCTTCTCTCGTTCTCTCCATTCGTCTTCTTCTGGTTGATGATCTTGTTGTTTTTCAAGTATCTTGTTTACTATTTGGTATTGAAAAAAAAAAAATCTCCCTTTACAATAATTATTTTTGGCTCCGAAGGAGAAAAGGAAGTCTTTTTGGAGAAATATCAAATAGAGCGTGGAAGAAAGCGGAGTAACTACTAATTGTTACTGAATGTGACTTGATGGTAACTGGTAACAATGGATCCCAAAGTGAAGTTACTTAACGAGTTACTAAAAATACCAGGGAATTTGAATTGTGCAGATTGTGGAATTAAAGGTTCGTCTTATTTTTCTACATAATGATATTTTGCTCGTCATAACACCTCTCCTTTTTTGCTCCTTCCTATACTTTATACAATATCTTTTAAACGTATATAGTCGACTCTACAGTCACTTTTACGTCGTAGTTGTTTTCCCGTATTATGTCATGACTCAGGCGTAGTAAAGGCTAACATGCATCATCATTGGAATTTTTATGTTCTTCCAAACGTTTTTGTTTCCTTCTTTTACAATAGGTGACAATTGACGATCGTATAGGATTTGGTTTTATTTCAGTTTCTTAAATCTTTAGGCTCCAGTAGGAATTTTTGAAATGATGTTGAAACCAAAATGTATATGTGCAGGCTATTGTACGTACTACATGTGCGAGAAATCGCACACGTGATGCCTTTTCAAAATTGACATAATATATGTGGATTATGATTTTGTGGATTGAGGAGAATCTCTTTTAGATCAGGAGATGAGCTATTTGACTACCACTGCTGTAACTACCTGCTGATCTTTGTTGCAACTACGGATGTTGCTTGGTGGAAATTAGGTTTTTAGTCAATTTCAAACCGGAATATGTAGACTTTTATTTTTGTTATTTATGCAATATGAAATGCAATACAATGTATTTAGTTATTTAGCATTTACTTAATACCTTTTATTACCCTCAAGACATTAGCACCAGTCCTAATACGGGTAATACGTACTGCCAGAGTTCCGAGATTTTCATTATTATGGTCACTTTTATTTTGACATTCGGGACTATAGTCTAATTCCACTCGTTGGCTTTATGGGAACCAGAGAAATTATATTCTTTGAGTAGAGTAAGTTAATATGTCATGCCTCCTCATCTTTTTAGTTTTTTGATGTTCTATAAAAACCACGTACCCTGTTACAAAATATTTGCATCATTCTATTCGAAAAATTACTTTTGTGAAAAGCGAACAATTCTTGGGGGCTCGTAGAAATGAAGGGTTTTTTTCATCAGAGTATAAATTGCCTGAATGGATGCGTTCAATGTGTTGCACTTCAAACTTTGTCTTTTATCTGAAAATATCCTATCAAACTGTATTGTGTCGTTAGAGGTGGTGGAAATGCCCTGTCCGGAACTAATGTTTATTTATTAGCAGCTCTCAACATGTCCTGCGTATGTATTGATGACGATAAATTATTTGTAAATATGAAATAAAAGGATTTGGTTTTTATCTTTGATTTTTCAGACATAACTCATGCATCCTACAATATTGGGGTTTTTTTGTGCCAAACATGTGCGGGGATTCATGCACTGTTGGGTTCGCATGTATCGAAAACAAAGCATCTCAAGTTGGATCATTGGGAGATGAGTCAGATCAACAGACTTCGGGATGTGGGAAATGCCAAAGCCAAATTAAAATACGAGGCCAGGGTTCCTTCAGCTTGGAGAAGACCCATCCCTTCTTCTCGCGACACGTATTAACCGCACATTATTTTAGTTTCCGTTTTTCTTTAATTCTAAATTACAAATATACAGGTATAGCTAAATTACAAATACATACATATATACATGTAACGGCTTAGTTCCTCCTTATGTTATTATTATACTATGACATTACCTGTTCCAAAATCCAGTTGCACTCATTTGCATTTTGCTATTCTGGTTTTTGCATTTTTATGAAACAATTGCACACACACACACACGCATCTCTGTGAAGTATTTACTCTAGATGGTTATTGGTGATTAATGATACATATGTAGGTGTACAGATACGTATATATACTATATACATTTCAGTTTGTCACCTTTTCTTTACCAAGTTCGAATTTTCATTATGTTTTATAGAACTGTTTCTAGAGTTAACAATTAGCACTATCATATGTAATATATGTATGTATGCATACTTCAATTACCGATAACCTATGTTTAATCTTAATAGCAATCGACATATCCTATGGATCAGCTTTAGATGCCTGTTGTAAATACAAATACATGTATCACATCATACACATACATATTTTTCCACGTGCAGGGTGTAGCAACTAGCAACAAAATGGTGTTGCACAGTTTTCAGTGGAAATGAAAAACAGTTCGTTGGTATATAATACTACATCCTAATCCTAGTGAACAAAATATGTTTTTCAAAGTAGTTTCTTCACGCTTCCACTTTTGTTTTGTCTCTTTACACTTCAGATAGCAAGCAATCAATTTTAATTATTTATTGAAAGGCATAATAGCGTTAATACCTTACACGTGCGTGGATTACAATGAAGTCGGAATTATAAAATCAATAGTTTTGAATTATATGGGATTTTCAGTCATGATTTGATTAGAAAGGGAAGTCAAAGTTTGCTACCTTTTTTAATTTGAAGGGAAAAGGGGGTATAAGTTGTTTTATGTTTTTTAAAATATAGACTGCTGCTAGAACACTGGATACATGCAAAATACGCTCGGGAAGAGTTCATCCCAGAAAAACAACCACCACCGTATACTCAGGGCGTAATGGAAGGGCACATGTACAAGCGAGCACGGGAAAACAATAATTATTTTCCCAGAAAATTTGTCCTAGATGGTAAAACATTGCGTTACTACGTCAAAGAAACCAAGAGCCCTAAAGCCATTATTAATCTTCAGCACATAAGCCTTTTTATCAACCCTACCAAAATGCAAGATTGGGGTTCTCCGTCTATGCAAATTGACCACATGGTCAACGGAAGCACAAGACATATTTATGTGTATCACGAGGATTCAGAGGTAATTATTTAACAAAGCTCGTTCATTAAATCGCACAAGCATAGCTCGTATACATTGTATGTGGTTTTAATTTCGATTTCCAATATTTTATTGCAGGTTATAGGTCAGTGGTATCAAAGTCTAATGATTTCCAAATCTAATCAGTACAAAACAATCGAAATTCCCATGCTCGAGCCCCCCAGAAGGCAGCTACAGGAGGGTTGGTTATGGAAAGCCGGTCCAGTTCCAACCTATACTCATCGAAAGCGCTGGTTTACGCTCGACAATCGTAAATTAATGTACCACTTGGATCCTTTTGACGCTTACCCGAAGGGTGAAATTTTCTTGGGGGACGCTTCTTCGGGCGGATACAAATTACAAGACAGGGGTTTTGGAGATCAAAGTCATGGTCGCTGCAGTTTTAGTTTGCATACTCCTTACAGGTACTGCTGCTATGCTTATACAAAATGTCTATATGCATACATTATAGTTACGTATGTATTTGCTGGCAAATCGTGGCAATAGTTTTCAACATTTCTGGTTTTAGCATATGCCAATAAAATCCAATTCGATACTCTATTGTAACATTACAGTGTAATTTTCTCAGTGTAATCTCAACTTCTCAACGTAATTTTCGTGATTTGCTATTTATTTTAGAACTTTCATCTTATCATCAGAAACGGAGCAAGAAAAGAGCGCATGGGTAGCTGTCATTAGTGAAGTTTTAAGTGTTCCACTTTCTCCGGAGGATAAAGAGCGTATGTTTTTTGTTTTTCAACAGAAAATATGATAATACACATGCTTTTAGCGTTTGAAACTAATTTCATTTGATTCTACTTTTTCTAGTTCAATCCGTACTGGTAAAGAAACGGAGTTCAACGTCCAATCCGCTAAATAATCTTCTGTCGAGATCCTGAATTATTATTGATATTCGTAGTCAGTTTATGTTATGCAAATACAAATACGTAATATTCGGTCTTTATTCGCTTGTTGCATTTTGCGTTTGTACGTACATTTTTACAATCTGAAATAGCCTTGACTTACAGATTGTAGAACTGTTTTTTATTTCTTAACGTAATACATACATACAACTCGATTTATGTTTATGTTGTTGGTGTTCAAATAAATTATATTTAATATGATTTACTGTATGTACAGTTGCGTTTCATTACAACTATTTTCTGATATAATGAGCTGTTTATTAGGGGTCGGGGTCATTGGAATGGAAGATTCAAGTTTGTATATTGTTAATATCTTCATTATGCCAAATTCATTCGAAAAAAAATGTTTCGGTGCATTCGGTTGTGCAACTTGTAGTCTACTAGCTACTGTTTTTAACGGTCTGGATTCATTTAACTGGCAAGTACATTTGTTTGAGCATAATGAGGTTCTTAAATAGGTTATTACGAAAAAGTTGGCGTAAGCGTTTCCTGCAGTTTTAAAAGCATTCTGTGGCGTAGGGGCAGACTGGGACGGTGTTTAATGAAATGACGCAAGTGACGGCAATTGAAGAATCCGAGGAATCAGCAAATATGATCAAATATATTACTAATTCCTGGCAGTATTGCACGAAAGTACCTGGTTGATGTGAAAAAGTATAGCACTTTTAGAGCAATACAAGTTTTTGGTGGTTTCAATTGTAGTAAAATATAGATTATGTAATTTAGCCCCAAAATATTTGAAAAGTCATTTTGAATTACGCTTGCTTCTTACTACAGAAACTCCTACAATAACTTTCGCGTTGTCTAAAATGAACTGTGGAGGGACTTTCTGCTGAATGGACAAAACGGTAAACGATTTCAAAACATCTTTAATGACCATGGTTAAAAACATTTGTCGAATGGTTTTGATTGTAAACAACACAATCATGCATCTTTTGTAACACTCAAGTTCTATGCTGGCGTTATACTAACAATAAGGAATGTCCTGTCAAGTGAACCAGATTTGGGTGCTTTCACATATTGGTTGTATTTCTTGGAAATGACGTCGATTAAAGACCGGCGGCACCCGGTACTTTTAGTACACCAACACCTTTTTTTTTACCATTGCAATCTGGAGGAGTGTGGTTACTGGTTACCCACGCATCACTTGGCGGTGTGTGGTGAGCATAACCAGGACACCTTTTTCGTTTAGCAAATCAAAGTACTTACGCGCTCAAAGAGAGAAACTGACTGAGCATGGCGTAAACCTTGACTCTATAAGAATTCTCCTAAAAAGCCCTTTATTGTAGCATGAATCCAAGTGTGAAAGCGTGCACTAGAACAAATGGCACTAAATTTTTACAGCTCAACGGAAAATGACAACGTAATAAACAAGCCACGTTCTCTGGTTACGGCACATTGCAGTTAACATCCAGACGATGTTGTAATAATTTAGGGAAAATTCTAATTCTAAAGGAGCAAAGCAGTGGTGGATTGCCTTTTTCTGCGACAAAATGGGGTTGTGGGTGCCCAGCGTTTTTCTCCTGACCTTTGGATTTGTTCTGGTAATTTTGATTTTCTCACGGAAGTGTGTCAGGGACATTGTTGCTCTGCGACTCTGTTGTCGGTCAGTACAAATCTAGAGTAAAAGAATAAAGTATGGATATGTTTGCATCTACTTGCAGATAGTCTGGAGTCATCATTGCGTGGATCCGGATAATCCTTACATGAAAGCGTCGGACTGTGATCAAGGGAAGATTCATTTCTGCTACAATCTCGTGGAGGACATGGAAAGCTTCACCTGCCGCTGTGCCGATCATCAAGGATGTAGAGAGGCCTGTGGAATGAACATCTTTCGTGCCTGGAGTTCACCAAACGGGAGCTGGATTTCCAAATTTAAACGAGACTCGGAAGTGCCCAGCATTGGAGTAGAAGCCTATGTACAATGTACCAATGTACCCGATGATCCCCAGAGACCTCATAAATTGCCTTACACTATGTGCATGTGTAGTGACCATTACTTCTCTTACGACTACCATATTTCGTCTGGTCATCGAAAAAATTTTAGCCGGGAATTGTCTGCAAGAATTCAACGGCAGCTGCCGAAAATGTATGTTATGGGATCTGAGTACCAGCATCAAAATTTGCCATATGTGAATGGTGGGAACTTCATGTATCGGAAGTGCAGGGATGTTAGTGTGAGCGAATCCTATAAGCCAGCAGATTGGTTGGGGACTCATTGGTGTAACCAGAAGTTTTGCGAAGAAAATAATCCTTTCGGGAGGGATCAGCCCAATCGCACATACATTGCCAGACAGTGCGCAGAAGCTTGTACTTGCTTTCTGGAACCAAATGAAGACACGTTGGCTCAGGCAAAAGCAAGAAATGAATTATTTGATTCTCAGCTGCTAGATTAAAAATTTGTCCAAAAAAACAAACGTCGCTTGTGTAGATATATGTACGCTTGTGCATCTGCGATGCATTGCTTTGTATCTTCAAATCAATGACGTACAGTGAAATGAGTACTTCCAAATATCCCAGCAAGACTACATATTTTTCGTAGATTCGTACTGTAAATTACTGCTTGTACCATCCTTCAATAAACGTGATCATTAATCATATTTTAATCCTTCTCAGTTCTTGTTTTTCCTGCATTCAAAAAAACCCACGGGTTTCACGTCCCGCATCAAGCAATAATCGCGGCTTACGCAAATGCAGACATTTTTGAATAATATTTAATGGAGTAGGTTTTATATTGCCTGCAGTAACGTGACTCAATATGTTGACCGTCATTCCAGCACGAGAAATTCCGGATTCTACACGTTTAAGGTTGCAGGAAATAATCGTTTATGCGTTTGGTTCGGCGACAATTGAAGGCACTTCACGAGCGCGTAGGGCTGCTCATGAAATTACACTGAATTACCAGAAAAAAATGTGTGCGTATTTGACATTTGAGAATCCATTGTTGGCTTGCCTTTTACGTCTGATGTTTCAAACTTACATATACTTGCCTTGTACTGACGTAGTTTTCTCAGTTGCAACTATGAGTGATAAATAGTCTTAAAAATTGACACCATATTTTTTTATGTTAATGCAGTATGTTTTTATTTATCAGGTATACATAAAAGGTATTACTGGTCATTATCACTCCATTTTACATGATTTGTGCAAAGTATGGATATTTAGTATGTATTTTATGTACACATGTACATAATGTATATAACCGTCAATATGAAATACAATGTACTTTAGATTTTATTTCAATCTTCGCGAGGGAATAGTTTAATCGGAACATGGTCATCCCGTCTTTGGTAGAGCATTTCCCCGGGGAAATCAACCAGCCCATGTTTCCTGGCCCTCAGAAGGAGTCCCACAACTTTGTTTGAGATCACCGTATACAATTGAAATAATTCTCCAAACTCGATCAAAAAGGAGTCATCGGACTGAGGTATGCCGAATTCTCGGATTAATGAGCACAATTCTTCGATCTCTTTACTGATGTGCGTTCCTGCCTTCAAGCCCCGAATTTCCGTCTTGCTTCCCTCTGGTGGCCTCCCATACCTGTAATTAGAAAATGTTGTTTTTTTAATGGTTCAATAATTGATTGGATAAATGGTAAGGATACAAACATGGTAAGGACACAAATACGAGGACCACGACACGTGTTAATACATCTGGATTTTTGACAAAAGGATCACCTCAGCAAAAACAATTTATGCTGGTTCACGAACTTTAATACTAATAGGAACATTTTAAAAAAAAGGCATGTGCATACCTAGGATCGTCTTTGCTAATACCCAAAATGGCAAACTGCCCTGATTTCGAATTCTTCGGATTCCCCGGTTTATTATTCTTGGATTGTTGTTGTTGAAAACAATTGATTCGATCCGTGAGCGATGTGTTCCCATAAATTTTCACCAACTCTTTCACACCTGCCTCGCTCATCCTGATTTCTCCGAAATTCAAAATTCTTCCAAGGTTCTAAAAATACTGTCTTCCCTACACCAGTCCAAGGAAATTTCTGTGTAATTAATTGTATGTTTATAAATGGATAATTGTGAGTCACTTCCTTTAGAGATTTTTATAAATTAGCTTATTTGATTACTTGGTGAATGAAAAATGTTCTTTGCAGGCTTAAACCAGTAAAAAAAAAACTCTCGCAATCACTTTTGCTTGGTAAAAGTGTGCTTGCTCTGGGGTTTCTATCCGTTTTGCTTACAACGTAGTTTTTCCGGGTTATTTTTAAAACAGTTTTTTCTTGTGCCCGTCCTACACAAGTTGTTTAGTCCCCGAAAATGTGAGATGGTGGGAGTAAGAGCAACTGCAAACTACTTGTCTTTCCCACTGTAATCATTCCTTATATGCGTTCGTCCCAAGTCATATGTACCTTCCTGTTGCGGGCCAAGAGCTGCAGAAAAACAAAAAATTATTTCATTAAATACGTAATCTATATTAATCTATATAAATTCATAAAAATTCATATAATAACTTTCACTAGATTAGATGTGAAATGACTGCAAAAAATATTGCAGGGACTTTATCATAATTTCTTGTTAACTCAAAAGAGAAATGGTTTATTCCGTGAACTATTTTTTTCGCTACGACTCTTGATCTAATCTATATAGATATGCACTTACGTATTTATCATCTGAGCGTGCAGAGGAAGAAAGCATGAGATGATGTGTGCATTTACGCCTAAAGAACAAACATACTGAAATTATATAGGGCAACACTTTTTAGGACTAACCATAAGATCCTTTTCTTGTTAATAAAAAATGATGGATATCACATGTACGTGCTCACTACCTAATATCATATTTACTTTCTTTTGTTTGTAAAGATGAGACCCATAAATCTCCACGAGTCCACCATGAATTGGGGTATATTGATACAGGCGATAAAGGGTTAAATGCTTGTTTACATTTGTACATACATTTCTCCTTTACAATTAAAATACTGCATTAGCTAAAAGCCAAACAACTTTAAGCATTTTAATTCCTATGTAAGTATTATGAGTCAATTCAAGGTACAAAAAATGGTTGATGAAGGTTAGTGAAAATTTTACGCTGTCAGAGATCGTCCAATAGTCCTTACAATAACTCATAATAGTCGTACAGCATACGGGGAAAAAAAAGATGTTTGAGCTTGGAAGGTTCTGCTGAAAAAGGCTGGGCATGCTTATTAACTTTGATAAATAATATTAATAATAATAAAGTGGTTCAGTTGTTGGCATACAGCTGTTTGGATACATCAGCGCCTCAGCATGCAGTATTTTTATGTTATTATTCTTATAAGTCCTTCCCGAAGCCTGTTTTTTTTTCGCGTTCACCATTTTCCAAGCAAAGAAGACAGGTTTTATGAATTTCGATAGTTTTCACGCTTGTAGTATGAAATGCTTTGCATATTTTTTATTTGAAAGAAAATAATAATAAAAAATGGACGCAGCCAACCTTAGCTTTTAACATTCACATGGTCACGGTCTTGTCCTATAGTTTCGTCTCATCCCTTCAGGAACAAAGACGTAATAGTAGCACTTACGTGACGAGTTTCTAGGACCGTTAATTTTGTGTTGACATGCGATATGTTACCATCATTGTATTTTTAACACTCCCATACTTATCAGCAAATTAAAACATTCGCTTTCCTGCGAAAGGACGAATGTGAAAGTGACGAATGTGAAAGTGAAATGGGGATGAGATCCAAAAAATCGGAGGATGTCCCAGGAGTATAGCCTAGCTATGGTTTGGATGAATATGAAGAATTGAGAGATAATCTGTGTCTATCCAACAAATTAATAATAATTTAGGTCTTCCACTGTACAATGTATGTGCCAACGCTGATGACGGCTCTAATTTGCCGGTTTTCTTTACGCTACTAACCCAAAACTGTCACGTAAACCTTTTCACCTTTCTCAGCAGGTGCTTTCTAATTGAAAGTAAACGTTTTTATTCCAATGATCCTCTTTTTTTCATGGCAATTCATGACTTGCTTCTGATCGGGACGGAGCTGCCGAAAATTTTGCAGGGAAGAGCCATACTTGTTACTTTCGTTGTATTTTATTAATTAGTGTAGCATTTACTGTTGGACAATCGTATACTTTACTACTGTTTCCTGTGTTTTTGCGCTAATTCTACCATGGGTCCTTCGTCAGCTTTTTGGATTGTTTTTCTCACAGTATTTCATCATGTCATTTGTGAGACACTTGTCATTTATGAGCATGTGGGACGACAAGGTAAGCTTTGTGCAAGGTTAATACATTTTAGAGGGCAAGGTCGCGTGAAGTGTCAACGTGCAAGCGTATTTTTCCTTTGTTGCAAAATACAATTTGTAAAAATAACACTCACGTTCGCTGGAATATTTAAGTAATTAATTGTAAATTTGAACTATACAGATACAGTTTAATAATTAATAAATTTTTTGCACAGGTGACTCTCTGCAATTAACGGTGGAAGGTTGCACGACGTTCCCCAAGCATCAGAGCTGGAACGACCGCGTGTCCTCGGTGGATAACACAGGAAAGTGCATTACGTTGCACGAAAATGGTGACTGTACAGGAAGATACATTGATTTACTTCCAGGAGACGCAAATCAATTTGATTTGTACACCGCGAAATTTGATGACGTCGCCAGTTCTGCCAGTCCGTGTACCAGGGATTACAGAGGAGTTTCCAGTTGAGTGCTGAAATTTACAAACTCTAAGCTTATTTTCTAATCATGGCTTTCTTCTAATATCTGTGTTAAATCCATTGTTGATCTTGCTCCCACAAACTTAGTTGAAGCAGGGAATTACTACATTGAGAGTGCGGAAGACGAGTCGGTAAGATTAAAATCTCCATTGATTTAATAATAATTAATAAATATGGAAGCACTACGGGTACGAACCCTTTTTTTTTTGCAAGTATAGGCTCTAACTACGGAAGCACAAAACGCTGGTGAACTCTACTCCAGGGTGGTACTTGAAGACGCCGTGGATGTACAAACACAAATTTGGACTATTACTAAACAAAGTAAGAATAATCAAAAAGACAATCAAGTTATCCAAACAACAGCAGATAATGGTTCGTCATTATATTTGATAGAAAATTCCCCCAGCAAAAATGGATACACCATTATTCCAAGAGTTCACAAGTCCAATGTCATCAGTGTGAATGTGAGGTCAAGTGGCTCCAAAAATACATGGTACTTCCTTCCCGGTCTCGGCAACAAATACATGATTTATCGTCACACACATCAAGGTGGAAACATCTGCCTGGTTAATCGGGGGTAAACAATCTGCACAAAAGAAAACTTTTATTCGAGAAAGTTTATTGCTGGATGGTTCAACTGCATCTGTTTTACTTTATGCTGTTACAGATTTGGAAATGCTGTAGGAGAAACATTTTGTGAAAATAATGCACGCCATCAACAATGGCTCCTTCGGAAGGTTGATGCTGTTTATTGACATCTCTTGGATATAACAATGTGACAAAGACAAAAATTATCTCATCTTTGTCGTGTGTCACAAATTAAATTAACATCAACTGCGCTGTAAGTGTGTATTTTTCCAAACTAAAATGGTTTTGAAAACATACACCAACGTATTTCACAAAAGGTTTTCACTGACGCTCTTATCACTGCCCAGACATTGAACGAAAGGCAACATGAAAACTGACTGTGAGAGCCTAATTAACTATTAATTCTAATAATGTTATTCTTACTCCTATATTTTCCACATCCATGTAATAAGTTTGAGTATTTAAAAACTTTAAAAAGTACATACTGACATCTGAAAAACCATTTTGTTTTGAAGAATGCCAGTAAATATAATAGCTGTGGAACTTGTTGTACAATAAACATTTAAAAATCTTGTTAAATGTACTATTTAAATACAAACAATACGTTTCATATCAGTGTTAGTACCAGTACCATTGCATTTACAACAGTGGTCGTTTTCTTACTAAAAGGGTGCCTCTCCTGTGGACAGACTATCAAAATTTACATTCAGGTCGTCATCAGACAGCTTGTTAAAAAGCACACGAAATATTTATTAGCTGTCTGGCTTTACACGTGAAGCTGATGTAGCGTACACATTGCAATATTTAATATTTATATCAAAACAACAAGCTTACGGTGAAAATTATTATTTTTTGTTATAATACTTTCACCAAAGTGGATCAAAAGATACTGCGTACTAAAGACAGATAAAAACAAGAATTCAGTCTGGTTTGACACGTGAGTAATAATAGTAGTAACAATTTTCGTACATTTATAGTTTGTCTGGCCGTAGCACCTTTAACAATGACATTATGTTTTGTAAACACTGAAATCAACCAGTGTACCGTATGATAAATCACAAGGTGTGTTCATCATTCATAGCGAACAATTCAAGTAGAAATACTTGAATTATATAGATCCATGCATATTACGTTGGGTTCGAGTAGTAATATCTGACGGCGGAGGCAGGAAGATGCCAGTTGGCAGCATGGAGTTCGATGAGTTGCATCAACGTTTTCTGAACGGACCGAGAGGACGCTTCATTGCCTACCACGTACGGCTTTATCCCAAGGAGCGTATCCCTCACAGCCGCCAGGATTTGCTTCATTTTGGCTGGAAATGTTCCCTCCATTTCTCGACCAATAGACGTCATAATCGTGAATAGAAGGTCCATCTAAAAATTAAAGATTCAAAATACTGCAGGTCTTTGCCAGCAATCGAATAGACGTACACATTTAGACCAAATGGACTCATTATAATGGCATTTGCGTACGATTTCCAGAGTGTGAAATAGCGGGGACCGCACGGTGAGCAGGCAACAATCACATAATAATGAAAGGACAGAATTATGCATTTCACCCACTGGCTTGAATCCAGGTTGACTGGAATTTTGAACTCGAATTATCTTCACCTGCAGAACACACGCACATGACAATTGGACGTATTTACATATATTGTAACCTTGAGATCTATGAAACATCATCTTATATATCGTTGAAAAATCCTTTTACCTTGCCGTACATTGAAGATAAAAATTGTAAGTATTTAACCCATTTGTCACTAATTTCTACATTCGCAGGGTCCTCGCTACTTAGCTGCGGTGAATTTTGACGAAATTCCAAATTTTTGAATGCAAACTTTTGAAGTTCCTGGTAGGTGGCGAAGCTTGTGTTGAGTACGGATTCCATAACTGTTCTATCTTTTTCTCTCTGCAAGTTAAAACATCGTGGTGGTTTGGTTTCTGTCGTAGTTTCAGCTCAGTTTCACAATTAAGAATGGGATTTTACCTGAATAAAATATAGGAAAATATTAACTGCGGAACCATGAAGTTGATTGTTTTCTTCGTGACCATCCTTGGATCCATCCTGACTATTGCTTTCAGTACTTTCCGAAGCTATGTCCTCTGCAAGATCTTCTTTGGTGGCAGACTGAGACAACAATGTAGCAAAAATTGCTCCAACCATGTTGATCCGGTGTCTAGCTGGGATGCGGTCGGCTCCAATGACGGCTGTTGTCACAGCTTCTTGGATAGCTTTGGGCCACTTTTCGATGTCAAAGTCCGTCGCAGCTGAAATTGTAGCTAAGGAATTGTGGGGTGGGGCTAGCACACTTGACTTGGTAGCGCTTCTGGGTGTGTAGCTCTTTGACCTTTTAATTGCCGAATTTACTTTTGCAGCCTCGAGTTTGGACGGGTTAAGAACAGAATTCGGCATTCCCAAGAAAGTGTAACTTTTTTGTAGCTGTTGTGGAGAGGGGTTAAATTTCGGTCGAACTCCAGGATGATGAAAGTTGTCCGGGCCATTCTTTGTAGTGAAGTGCAATTGGCTGTCGTACTTTGCTTGTAAAATGTCGTTGTTACATGGACCTACACAAACAATAATATAATAAAGAAATAGAAGCAACGACATTTGGGCAAAGTATCTTGGGAAAGTCTCAAATAATTACCGTTTAGCCTTAGATTGTCCAAGCCTTGCCCCGCTAGCTCTAAATCCCTTTGCATTTTCAAAATTCGACTGTCCTGTACGACACCTGGCAGAAGTTGTACATCATCATTATTTATTGGTGATGAAGTTAAATCTTCAAAATCAAACCGCACCGTCTTACTACTTCTGTGCATACGGTTACTCGGTATATTTCCACTAGACTTAGATTGTTGTAGACGAAAGTACTGACTTTCATTGGAATCCAGGGGAACTGGAATCGCCTCTGACAGCGAATTTTGGTTTCGACGCCTTGCTGGAACATTTGCTTGCTGTTGTGGCTGAGCCATTGCCGCGGCCTGTTGTTGTGACCATAACTGATAAAAATTATTCAGATTTCCTGATGACTTGGACTGTTGAAGAGGGTAGCAGCCAGAGGTGGCAAGGATAGGATTTTGATAGTAGTCTTGGTTAGGATTTGCGTAGTAGGTGATTGACTGTGACCTTGAAAAGGTCATGTGATTTCCGCGAGGACTGTACTGAAATTCTTTGGCATACACATTAAAAGGACGACTAGTAGGGCGTGCAGGGGATGACTGTGCATTATTAGGAGTGCCCCCGGTCTGATTCACCCCAGAATGATAGTCCATGTTATGATCTCCGTGGTTGCCCCTTCCCTTTCGGACACCTAAATACAGACATTATGGATTACCCAATTGGAATTATGGATTAGCCCGAATTGACGAATTATCACAACAATAGAAATGGGAAGGTTATGAAAATACTAATTACGTCAAGTACGTAACAAAAACTCACTTGGTGGCCTGTATATTTCGCGACATGGCTTACTTCGTAAAACCCCAGACGATTTTCGCTTCCGATCATCTGGTAAAAACAAAACACTTATGTATACATGTAATATCTATTAACTTTTTACCTGGTGTATCTGTATTTCAAAAGCAATTTCAAGAGCACTGATCAAACATACCGTCACCGTCATCGGGCTTCCCTTTGTTGTCTTTTTGTTTTTGTTTATTCCCACCCTTTTTTGAGTCTCGTCGCTCCATATCGAACTATTAGTACAATTAAATTTGTTGACTTCTAGTTATTTTCCATCAGGAGTCACCAACACTGTTGCACGAAATAAATATCGCTATCGAATCACACTGGTTACATTTCCTTAATGTTATATGCTCATTAGCACGTAATCTTAACAATCTCGATATGCTGACATTCTTGTTTCTGAAACCGCACATTGAAACACTGTTTCACTTTGACCAAAAAACAACTGCGCACTTGTGTAAATATATAGACTTAGCTAAAACATTTGGTCCCCAGTACGCAAAAGAACAACAATAACATGTAATTTAATAGAGTTAGTTTACGATGAACTGTTTGACAGCAGTTATGTTAGTTTGAATTGCCATTCTTTGGTATGTCAAAATACCCACTGAAACCGTTCTCCCAAGATGATGAGAGGACATTCCTATAGATGAAAATCAGAATTTTAAATTCCAGCGACAACTGACATCGACATACTCAAAAGCACGGTAAAATTGACTAGACATAAACTATACTTACTCCCAGTGCAGTGGCGGCTTCTGTCGATCCATGTTAAACAATACCATTGGATAAATTATTCTACGATAAGACGTGTCACTTAAAATTAAATATAATTTCCAAGAATTTAGAAATGGTTTGGCCAAGAAAATGCAGGGAACTCAATCACTGGATGAGTGATTCAAATTTGAAAAATATTCGTGGGTCGTATCAACTTATTCGGATCGTTCTGAAATGACAGTTCCAAAAGATTTTCATTTCATCCTTATCCCAGCATTTACAAAAAAAATCAAATCAGTATATCCACAAGCTGTACCAAGAATAAGAAAAAAAATACAAAAGACCTCACCGCTCTGTTTGTGTACATAAGAATAAGATGTGGGCATCCTCTTTCCTTCGGGTGGAAGGAGTTATTCGGACGACGCCCGCCGGTTTCTTCTCCTTCCTCGATTCTCCGTCTCTTGGCATGAATGTAAAATTCGCACCTTCAAAAAAAAAAACGTAAAATTCCTTTTTTTAACCACAAACTAGGAATGTAATTACCGGCAATTGCAATCACAATGACGGGTCAAACAGAGACAAATTTCCACTCGTCTGTCTTACCACCCCTAAAAAGCGGCCAGGAAGAGCAGAAAAGTTTTGAAAAGATGTAAAACAATCAATTATAGAGAACGCTATGCTTCTTCAAGAAAGACCAAATCAATATTTTCACGAAGAAATCGTTGAAAAAAACAATTAAACAACACGGATGAAAATTTGCACTAGCACATGAAAGAAAAGAAAGAAAGTCGTGGAAAATTTACACTAGCACATGAAATAAAAGAGAAAGAAAATCGTGGAAAAATGTGGAAAAATTGAGGAAAGCGGAAGAAATGGAAAGTAAATGATTTTGGCG